>VZRI01006872.1:318323-364739 GCA_013397515.1 Upupa epops
GGGGATCCCCCCCCCCCCCCCCCCCCAAAAAAAAAAAGCCCACATATATGTGACATTGTTTGGAATTGCAAAACTATTAATTTTTTCCTAGACTACATTCAATTGGGAAATGTGAGAACAGTTTCAGTGTAATTGTTAACCTAACTTATTTACATGGAAATTGCCATAATAAAGTAATCTATTCATTGTGTTTTCCAAAGTAAGTATGCATATACATACATAAAATAGCAAAAAATATTTGTGGTATTTTTCTACTGCTCTCTTCCTGTTGAAAGAGGTCAACCAACTATTGAGTCCATTGAGGAATCTATTGGGACACAAAGCTTTATAATGCCTGCAATGTGTGTGGTAAACAGAAATAATTTCTTCTAATAATGACTTTCAGTATTGACAGAAACTTCTAATTGCTGAGGAATTTCCTGAAAATTATACTCGTAATCATAATTTACTTTTTTAAGTATTACGCCTTCTTAAGCATCTTCACTGTTACCTGAAACCTATTTGGTATTTCTATATGGCTCAGCTAATCATGAGTCATCAGTCTTATATGTAATCGACACTAAAGCACTTATAGAGCTACTTTAGTCTGTTAAAAGCAGCTTTACCAATCTGCTGTTACTGTGCTGAAAGTCCATCAGCAATATCTTAGTCATCTCTCAGTTAGTCCCAGTCCAGTGTTTTCTAGGCAAAGCAAATATGCTGAAATTGTTTATTTTCTGCTGAAAATGCTCATTGATTAGTTGATAGGCTGAGAATTTACTATGGTTTATGAAACTCACCTCTTTTCCAGAGATAAAGAAACGCTGTCCTAAATCTGTCAGTGCAATATCTAGATGTTTGTTTCCAAGCTTCCTTTAAGTTATAAAAATTTAGACAAGTTGAAGTGTACATTGATGATAAATATTGCAAATTATTCCGTGATTTATACTTGACTGTCAAATAAATGTATCCTTCAAATAGTTTTTATAAGAAGGAAAGGATGTTAGACATTAGGAAAAACCTCCTTATTGAAAGGGTCATCAAGTACCGGAAGAGGCTGCCCAGGGAGTATTGCCCTGAGTATATTTAAAAGTCATGTAGATATGGAGCTCAGGGAAATGGTTTAGCAGTGGTGTTGGTGTGGTTAGGTCAGTGGTGGGACTCAATGATTTTGAAGGTCTTTTCCAACCTAAACAATTCTATGATTTTAAATATAGTATATGGATTTATCAGTGTGGATTCATGAAACAAAATACAAATTTAGCAGTAATACAGATGTCTCAGATACACATATCTAATCCAGCAGTGTGCCCAGGTGGCACAGAAGGCCCGTGGCATCTCGGCTTGTATCAGGAATAGCGTGGATAGTAGGACTAGGGATGTAGTCCTCCCCCTGTACTTGGCACTGGTGAGGCCTCACCTCGAGTACTGTGTGCAGTTCTGGGCCTCTCGCTTCAAGAAAGAGATTGAGTCACTGTAGTGGGTCCAGAAGAGAGCAGCAAGGCTGGTGAAAGGTCCCACTTGGGGGGACCCTGTCCCTCTCTGTAACTACCTGAGGGAATTTGTGGACAGGTGGGAGGTGAGCTTTTCATCCAGGCAACTAGTGACAGGATGAGAGGACAGGGCCTGAAGTTGTGCCAGGGAAGGTTTAGGTTGGATATTAGGAAACACTTCCTCATGGAAAAGCTGGTTAGACACTGGAATGGTCTGCCTAGGGCAGTGGTGGTGTCCCCATCCCTGGAGGTGTTTAAGAAAACGCTGAACATGGTACTTAGCATTATGGTCTAGATGTTGTATGTTTGAAAAATAAAAGAATCAAAACCAGTTATGAAAGACATTCAGAGGGATATCTTATGAATGAACAACAAGCAATAATCTTTGTGTACAGTGTCTTAACATTGTAGCATGTTATGTCTGTTTCCCACAGACAACAGTTCCATCACTGTGTTGCAGCTACAGTATGTATGAATTGATAAAATCTGGAAAAGGTGAAATGCCAGTCCTACCTGAGTCCTTCAAGAGTTGCCTGTCCCTGCCCAGGGTGCCTTGCATCTCCTGCTGCATTGGGTAGAGAGGAGCATCCTCTGCATGTAAGCCAGGACTGGCTTTGTGGTGGGTCCAGAGACCAAAGGTGGCATCCAGTCCAACAGTTACACAGCTCTTTCACAGCTTGGGGAAGAGGATAGTAAAGAGCAGTTTGCTGCTGCCTGAACATCTAATGTAACCCAGTAGTGTCATGTGTTGCAATGGTTCCAGACACTTTTTCAGGGAGGATTTTTACAGCAAGATGGGATATAAGGTTTAGGGTAGATGAATTTCTCTGCAGTCCCCGTCGTACTGGAGAGCCATTAGCCCTAACACTGCCACAGCCCTAACATGTCACTAGCCCTGTGCCTGTCTCTCCATGTGGAAATGACACCGGGCTCCACAGAAAAATATGGAAAAGAGATTAATTTTTCAGCCCAGATGAACTCTTCTGAGTTCATGTAAAAAAGTGTGATGTTGAATACATCTTCCTTAGATTTTTAAAAATAAGCATTCTTTTAAAGAAACTATCAAGTTCCTTCTCTGACAGAGAAGAAAAAGGTTTTGAACTGCTACAGAGGAGTCCTTGATGATCAGATCTGCCTTTTTGTTACAGAATTTAACCCTGACATGTATAAAATAATTTTAATGTGCAAATTTGACTATTATTATCCTCTGCGCTACCTGCTTCAATGGAAGCATTAAACAATCCCAGACCAAAACGATTTAGTGATCTTGGATGTCAAAGTTTTACCAGAATAGTTTAATACTGCCTTTCCTAACCTTGAAGTCACTTTTAAAGTATTTTTTATCTGCTTTCAGGTTGCTGTATTTCTTTTAAGAAGTCTTATTTCACACATTACTGTCTTAGAGGATAGTGTTTCATTGCACACATTTTAATCCACATATCTCTGCATCTTAAAAGAACTATGGACAGAAAAGGTAGTTTGTAAAATCATAGGGTGGTTTAGGTTGGAAGAGATCTTAAATAACGTCTAGTTTTAACCCCTCTGTCATAGGCAAGGCTACCTTCCACTGGACCAGTTTGCTGAAAGCACAGTTCCAGTGCCTCCATATCCTGATTGTGAAGAATTTCTTCCTTACATCTTATTTAAATCTACCATCTTTCAGTTTAAAGACATTGCCCTTTGTCCTGACTCAGTACGCCCCTTATGTGTGTACTTTGACATACACATATAAGAAACTTTCTTGTAGGATATCTTGAGGCACTGGAAGGATGCTATAAGCTGCTCCTGGAGCCTTCTCTTCTCCAGCCTGAATGAACCCAACTGTCTCCATCAAAGGGTGTTCCAGGGCCCTGGTTATCCTTGTGGCCCTCAGCTGGACTCACTCCAACAGGTCCATGTCTCTCTTATGTAGTACTCCAGGTAGAGTCTCACAAGTGTGGAATAGAGGGATAGAATCACCACCTAAGACCTGCTGTCCATAATTCTTTTGATACAGTCCAGGATTCAGTTGGCTTTCTGCACATACACAGTGCCAATGCCATTTTGAGCTCTTCACCAACCAATTCCCCCAAGGCCTTCTCCTTAGGGCTGTTCTAAATTCACTCATTACCTAACCCTATTCATGCTTGTGTTGCCCCAGCCTGTCTGCAGGACCATGCATTTGTCTTTCTTGAACTTTGTGAGTTTTGCACAGGCCAACTTCTCAAACCTGTCAAGGTCCCTCTGGATGACGTCTCTTTCCTCCAACATGTCAACTGCACCATTCAGCTTGGTGTACTCTGCAAACACACTGAGATTGCACTCGAACCCCACTGTCTATGTCATCAACAAAGACATTAAACAGAACCAGTTCAATTAACTCCACATGAGGAGCTCCACTCCTCACTGGTGCCCCCTTGGACATGGAACCACTGGCCTCAACATTTTCAGTGCAACTTTCCAGCCAATTCTTTATCCACTATGTGGTTCATCTATCAAATCCACGCCTCTCCAATTCAGATATAAGAATGTTGTGAGGGAGTTTTGAATGCTTTATATAAGCCCAGGAAGATGCCATCACTTTCTTTACACTTATCTGCAAACACTTGACATCATCACGGAAAGCCACCAGATCTGTCAGGGATGATTTGTCCTTAGTGAAGCCAAGCTGTGTGTATACAATCACCTCCTTATTTTCCAACTGTCTCAGTATAGTTTCCCAGATGATCTGTTCCATGGTCTTGCTAGGCACTGACGTGAGACTGAATGGCTTGTAGTTTCCTGCCTCTTTCAATTGTCCCTTTTTAAAAATGGGGATTATGTTTTTTGTTTTAACTTTTTGTAGTTAATGGGAACTTCACCAGATTGTCACAACTTCTCAAATATGATAGATAGTGGTTTAGCCACTTCATCCATCTGTTCACTCAAGACTCTCAGATGTATCTCATCAGGTCCCATGGACCTGTGGACCTCCAATATCCTAAGATGATCTCAAATTATTCTTTGTTCTCCCAACCCCTGCTGTTGCCTTCTGGCTGTTGACTTCAGGTGCTGCTAGTTACCTTTCAATGCTGGAGACATTTTTTCTTCCTGAGTAGACGTAGCTGATAAGAAACTTGGAAGAATGGTGAAAATACAGATGAAGAAAGTGAGAGAGATTTGAAACGATAGAAAAAATGAGGGTGAATGGAAGCAAACAACAAAGTCTCAGTTAAATGGCTGAAGTCTAAAGAAAAAGGAAAGAAAAAGAAAGCTAAGAAGTCAGAAGCACAAAAACTAAACTACTTCTGCTCTTACCATGGAACTAATTAGCAATTTCTCATGCAAACTATGTAGCCTGTAGTATTAAATTCAGTGTCTCACTTTCATCACACTGTCTGTAGGATCTATGAAATGACCTCTTATGTCGAGGAATAAATTTACTTAGAAGTTTAATTTGTCTAAATTATGAGGCTAAAATGAACTGTTTTATTTGAAAATTGCCTCAGTAAGATTTTATGGTGGAAACTGAAGCGAAAGGACAATTTATATAAGCATAAGGATTTCAGAGTAATTAAAATTTGGAACACTTGGTGCCCCAGAACTTTTGACCTTTAATAAATTCCAATGGAATTGAATTGAATTTCAATTTATATTGTACATTGTGATAGATGGTCAATGAAGGCTGCTGTGAGATTACATTGCTGTAAGACACTTCACAATTTCACAACAGTCCTTTTGATTTTGAAGTACTCATGCAAAAAGAAAGAGACATGATTTTCCTACTGGATTTGTTAAAACTATTTCATTATAAGTTTTTAGAAATTTATAATGTCATGGTTTGGGTTTTTTTTCTGAATAAGAGCAAAAAATATTGTTCTTTTTGTAACTTATTTATGCTGAGAGTGAAATGCTAGTTTATCTCCGTGGGCCTTCCCATACCATCTGTTAAAGACAGACTGTGTGTATTCTTCTTTAAATATATTTGATGATGATTTGGTTTTAATCACTCGGTTGTCAAGTCTGAAAACATTATATGTATTTCCTAACACCTACAAGAGCAGATTTTTACTATTATGTGTAACTCGTATTTTTAGCCATTGTCTATGGACGATGCAAGAGTTAACACCATTCTCTACATGAACTCCACTAAAATCACCAGTGACTGCATTACAGTTTTTTTTCTCCTTATCTTAGATAGTCAGGTTCCCCAGTAATTCATTTCCCTCTGCTTCTGTGCTTGGTGATATATGGAATCATTAGGCATGAATATCAAACAGGAACATGAGGACCACCTAGTACCTAGATAAGCAGTTTATGGCATTCCAAGTCTGCTTTCCTGACAAGTTATTATCTACAAACATCTAAAACCATGATTAAATAAATCTTAAGATTTATAACAGTAAAGAACCCTCTCATGTCTCTTATTGTGATCTTACATCCTTGCACTCAGCTTCTCTATTTTCAGGCTGATTTTTTTAGAAAGATATAAACAGTCATCACTTACCTCCAGGGCCCAGAGCTGTAGTTGGGACACTATCTTGTGGCCCACTGGTATTGGAATTGTAAGACAGTGCCAGGCATATGAGATAGAGATGCATTGCTTGCAAATGGGGGGAAAATTCTCTGAACCACGACACTTCATGCATGGTTCTTTTTTCTCTTCACGAGATGCTTTCATTTTGATGTTCATTCTCCTTTACTGAATTTGAAATTCCACTGTCAGTATACTTTCCCACAACTAGCAACAGGAAAGGAGACAAGGGCTCTCAGTTCCCCCTTACCCCTCCAGGGAAAAGCAGTTGGGACTGCAGCTGGGATGCGTTGCCTAGGCAGGTATTCAGAGTATCTTGATTCCTTTGTCATGTGTTCATTTCCTTCTGCCTTATCCTGGTGCTACTTTCTTTATCAGATACTTTTCTGGTGCCCCAGTTGTTAGTTTTTAAGCATTTTCAAGCTTTTCCAATGTATTGCATCTTTTCTAGTACCTTGTTTGAGTATTGCAAAGCCACACTGACCCCTGGGCAATCATCTTTCCTTGGAAATGAGCAACCTAGTACTGCTGAGATCAACATTCTGGTCTGTCCTTGGGTTTCTATTTCATATATCTTGAAGAACTCAGGACTCAACTGGTATTTCCAGATTCAGAGTTACTTTATACAGCTCACCAAAGTACCTATTTAATATTAGCAAAGATATTGAGTTGCAGATAGAAGGGTCAAACAATATGGTTACCTCTGCATAAGTTCAAATTAGAACATGGCAGCTTTTTGGGGTCACTTGTATTGGCCAAAGTAAGAACTTACCTTTTGATTAGGAGTTTTTACAGAAGTCTTGCTTTTTGTATTCTGAGTAGTGCATACGTAGTTCCCAAGGTGGCTGTATACACAGATATTGTAGGTGATGATGCTTGTGCACCGCTGTGTCAAAGCTTCAAGAAAAAGCCACACACAGGAATCCATCTGCACCCTCAAGACATTCTGAGGTCAAAGTCTTTTGTATCTGTTTAGAAAGAAGGTTTTCTGGTTTTTTCTATATAACATATTTTCCCAGAAAACAAGTTACTTGTTAGCTCATTGTATTGTTTTTTATTTTAACCTAGATCATAAATGCTTTTCTAATTTGCTTCATTTACTTTTTGTAAATCCTTAACAATGAATAGTTGCCTGGTTTCCCTCTGTCCTGCTTCAGGTCTGCCCTGCAGTGATATGAGTGCTTATAATGATATAATGCTGGACTACTGCTATTAAAAATCCAACCCTCTTCTTACAGATGAAAAAAATCCTTATGGCAATACCTACTCACAGGAATGCTCATTTTTATGTGAGTGACTAATGAATGTAAGTACCTCAATCCAGTCAAGATGAATGCATTTTTTAGAAATGAAACTCAGTGTCAGCCAGGAGGTAATTCTGTAATGTAAAAGAATGCACATAGGAAATAGTGAAATAAAATACAATAGTAAACATGAAGCTTGCTCTATATACAGGACCTCCATGTTAATATGTACTTTATGTTTCCTGGACTATACTGGGCTATAAAACCACCAAATTAGAGAAGATTCTTCCAAAAGTCAAAGCAATTGATAAAATTGCATTTCTGTCTTTGCTATTCCAAATCTACGAGAAAGCAATTTTGAGACAATAATTTGTACAAATCCTGAAAAGCCTGTGAGAGTAGACTGATTTTTTAAATAGTTGTTTGTTCATTGACCTCATCAGTGGTGTGGTTTACTTGACTTTTATAAATGCCCATTTAAACTGGGTTTGTTCATAAATGATTAAGGAATGACTACTCTTCATAGAATTACCTGTATTTTCTTTCTTACATCTAATAAAGACAAGCATTTAATCTGTTCTCATACTCTTTAAAAAACTGCAATCCACTTAGACACCAAAAACTACAGTATATTTGTTAAAGATCTAGTCAAGCTTTACCTAAAGAAAAAAGATAGAAATAGGAATTAATGTAGATTTAACAGCACATATCCAGAGTTTGTCCTTCAGGAGTGTGTTGCCTATATTTATAAAAATCAGGATGACTTCTTAGACAATGAAAGAATGCATGAGATCATTTATTTATCAGTGTTAGTTTTACTTGATTCTATGACACAGCATCATGTTTTTTCTGTGATAAGAAACTAAGGTAAAATGCCATGAAAAGTTATCTGTGCCCAGCAAAGTGCTTGGGACATCAGAGTGATGTTACTTGAGATTTCATGTGGTTTAAAACAAAAGCAAACCAAACAAATAAAAGACTCACATAGAGCAGAAATCATGAAGCCTTACAGATACATGCCTTGCATGTAATGTTTTTTAGTATGTTTAAAGGCACATCCATATATTTGGATTCCTTTCTGTCTATTTGACACCAACTCATAGGGTTTATCTCTTCTACCAAACCTCCTGTTTTTATGCTGCATGTAAGATCTTAGTGTCTCTAAGAAAATCCATGCTACAGGGCTCAGTAGGGATTTGGGCAAAGTAGTACAAAAGCCTTTTTCATATGTGACCCATATGTAATGGCCACTTATGACATATTCAAGTAATTAATGTGAAAAGTGCATTATTTACAAAAATATGTAAAAAGTAAACCTTGGATATACTGTGTAGTAAATCTTTGTGTGAGGAATCACTGTGATTACTTGAGCTGAAAAAAATGTAGCTGCTACAGAAAAATATGTTTATTTACTAGTCTCTTACATATGTTCAGAATCAGTTCACTACTCTCAATTACACTGCCTTTCATCAAGGTTTTTATACGTTTTATCCTACCCAATGGACCAAATTGTCAGGCTGGGAAATTACCCCTGTGGAATGTTTCCGCTGATACATTGCAGTCCAGAAAATGGACTTGCTTTTATTTGCATTTTCTCTTTAACAGGCTTTGCTGAAAGGATCTACCTTTTTGAGATCTTCCTTTCTTTCATCCCTTCTTTTTTGCTCTCCCAAAACAATTGTCATCTGTCACACAGCATGCAAAGAAAGACTCTTCAGGTTTCGGGGCTACCTTGGATATCTTTCACCAGTGCAGGATGAAGAGATGTGAACACACTACGGAGAAAGAGTTAGTGAGAGAGAAATGTTCCCTAGTTGCTGAGCCTTCTTCTATGGGCTCAGTCATAGCTGAGGAGGCTGCGAGAATTTACCTAAAGTCTTAGTTATGAAAGCCATTTGTCTCAGAGAGATTGCTGCAGCAGAAACAATGCTCTGCAGAAGTAGTAATGTATTTAATGAGAAACAGATGGGGCCTGCGTACTGTTAAGTGGAGAAAGACTACTTTTGTAGTACAAAAGAACAGGCAACTCGTACCTTTAGGAATAAAAAAAAGAGTAGGTTAGAAGACATTGTAACAAGACACTAGTTTTATGCGTGGTGGTTTACGTATTACTTAAAATATTGTCTTTTTTACTTACTCTGTTTACTGTAAAGTCTTTGTGTACATCTTCTTTGAAAAGAAAAAGCACAAAACAAAGCAACAAAACCACAGAAACTCATAAGGATGCATTCCAGTTTTTTTCTTGCTTCTGGTGTTTTCAGTATCATTTTACAGAAATACTCTACTTCTTTCTTACCACAAGTTGTCCCTTTGCAACAATATCCAAAGATAATATTTTTCTCACAATCAATTTCTGGTTGCTTTAACATCTGTTGATGTGATTTATTAATGTTCAGGTACCAATAAAGATGCTTTTTTCTTTTCTGTGTGTGTTCAGCAACATAAAAAGAATCTAACTACATGTTTCCTTGAAAACAAGGCCTCACTGACTTAGCTTTTCTTTTTTCTTAAAGATCATTAAGAATATTACAGTTTCACATGTCAGGTACTAATGGTTTTATATTCAATATTTGATTTAATAATCACATGGCCCTGAATGGCAGTGTTTGTTTTCTTTAGCAAAGCCTGTTTAGTTTCATATAACACTGTGACATTAATGTCTTCGTTTTAATGACTGCAAACATTGTAGTTAGCATTTTATATGTAGCACCTTTAAGCGTTAATTGGACATCTGATAGTCTATGACCATAAGCACCTCCCAAATAATGTGGAAATTGTAGACTGCAAAGCAATGATGCTGTTGTGCTGGTGGATGTAGACTTGAGTCTGTTTTGTCAGATTGTCTCCCAGGAGTGTCTGCTGTATTTCAGAAACCCTTTTCTTATGAACTGTTAGAGAAATATGAAAATGATGAGGCAGGTGCTGTAGCAAATCTTTGACGGGCATGTTATCCAACCCAGATTATAAAGTTCACACTTTTTAAAAAAAAAAAAAATCTTAAAGACTTAAACTGTGAGTCTGGTAAGGTTACATCTCTGACTTTTGATAAATGTTCAGTCTCTTATATGTTGTAAATTCTGTCCATCGTTCTAATGCTGTAGGTGCTTCAGCCTATATGATATCTTACTTTGGTGGGGATTCATGCTGTACCTGGACAACAGCAAATGCTATTACTTTTTTTTCACACAGATGCTTTAAGAAGTTCTCCCCTTTTCCTTCTGCAGCTGCAGCACTTTCTGCTCTGTGGAAAGGTATTATCACCTAAATGAACTCATTGTCTATTTCTTGCTGCATCAAGAGGTGACTTGAAGATAGTTCAACATGGGATTCTACCTTAATTATTTTATCAAAAGCATTTTGCTCCTGAGATAGTCCCATCCCAAGAAATCTAGCAGCACTGCAGCAATTGTACTATCTAAATACATTAATTAATCTATTTTCTTCACATCACTACCAGGTGCTATAAATAAGTAGGTGTTTGCTGTCTTCATGAATGAAATCAATGATCGTAAGAGTGTGTATGAGAATTTGACACACAAATAGTTAGTAGTTTTGGGATTATTTTCTTGTAGTTTTAAGTTCATGAGGACATGGTGTTGCTAAAAAAAAATTGATGTATTGATATGTCAGTTTATAGTGTAAAGTCTATATATGGGCATTGCCTTGTACAAGTTTTTGGCTCTAGACATACTTTATGATGCTTACTGACAGTACTGCCATATGTTAGGAGCAGCTAGGAAAATAGGTTCAATCTAGAAATATGTGGGCATATTTGGTCTTTTGAGGACATTGCTGCAGAGGTAGAAAGAAAATGAGATTCCGGATTAGCTTAAGCATTTTTTTATTGATAAAACTCTTCTGGCACAGACTCTGCTAAAAGTTTCATATAATGAGGTACATATATGCCAGCATGTTCTCTCCTGCAAAGAACGGTTTGCATTACCTAGTTCTTGTCAATGAAGATAAGCAAAAGAATAAAAAAATGAAGTTATATTTTCATTACTTCAGCAGCTCTGAAAATCTACAGCAGCTTTGTCACGATGGAGGAAAATGTGCTTTCTGTGGGCTGTAGCAGAATCAAATGATTTAATGTTGTTTGGAGTCCAAGAGACCAGATGTATAAGTCAATTAAGGTAGTAACTAAGTAAGGGTGGTATTTCTATAAAGACTGAATTTAGCTTAGCTGTCCCAAAGCTTCTCAGCAGAGAGTTTACTTTGAAGCAGCCAGTAAAAGGACCCTAGGGAAATTAACCCCATTAAGCTAAAGTTTGCCTTTGGACCACTCGACATGCAACAACATTTTTGGACAATATGGCTCCACTATGGGCTTCGTGTCCTCAGTAAAGCACCAAATGTCTTCGGAGCCAAGAATATATCTAGGGATACATAATTATAAAGCAGTCAGGAGAAGGAGTCTCAGCAACACAGAAAGCATGTAATAAAGCAGGTTTCTTAGGGGACTGAATGCTTACAAACCAGATCAATCTTATTGACATGTGAAGCTGAAGATTTAAATTACACAGTAGTGTACTGAGGCCACCACAGAAAATCTTGGTCTCGGTGCTCTTATAAAATGACTTGTTTGACATGTAAGTTATAGTGCTCGCTAAGCAAGAAAAAGGTGTTACCAAACAGTAAATTTGGATTAAGATTACACATGGCAGTCTCCATCTCTAATACAGACAATGGAAGTACTAAAAAAACATTGAATTTGATGCTAACTAGTTTGCCAAGTAGAACCTGCTCAACAGCTGAGCAGAATTCTTTTGTGACAGAGCTTGAAAACAAATCTGTGGCACTTGCAAAGCATGTACAGCAGCATGCTTGTCCATTACACATTGAGGAAGTGCTTACTTGGCACTTGGAAACTATTACTCTCTCTAGGTAAAAGAAGTCATGAAATATAAACTATGTTCCCCTGGCAAGATGAAACAAGGCTCTGGAATAAAAAGAATTAGAAAGAAATTTAGCATTAGCTGGTTACAGAAAACATGAATAAATTTATACAAACATTAACAAATTAATAATGATACAACTACAATTTCAATTTTTAGATGATATATCACCCTGTGCAGGTAGCTGTCTAACAGCAGCTTCCATAATACTATTGATTTTTTTTATTTTTCAATATGAGAGCATTCTATTTGAATGCTGCAGCAACCAGCATTTCTCACAAACCGGAGGTAGGCATAGCAGCTCTGTTTTCACAGCCACAAATTGTTTTCTTAGAAGTTGGAAGCGTCATCGCGATTGTTTCCAGTGAAACACATATTCCAGGTTTGCTGATATGTTTTGTATCATTCATAGGATTAGGTGGCCTCGGTGGAAGTCAGGATAGAAATACCTCACTCAGCAAAGGAGCACATCAGCTGCTTCAAGTAATTCCTCTCCAGTTTCTCCCATGTAACTCCAAGTTTACCTGATGTGGCACTTCTACTATTTTCTTAGAATTTCTTGAGTACCTGCTATAGATACTTATGCAAACTTTGATCTTACATAAGTAAAAAGTAAAATAGAGCCCAACAGTCCAAGTATCCAGCATGTGTACACATACAAAAAAGGAGACGTAGTGGAAACCTTATTACTGTCTACATCTTCCAGAAAACAGGTGTAGAGAGGTGGATATTAATTTCTTCTCACAAGTACTGAGTGATAGGACAAGAGGAAATGGACTCCAGTTGTGCCTGGGGAAGTTTAGGTTAGATACTAAGAAAAAGTTCCTCATTAGAATTGTCATTGGGCACTGGAACAGGCTGTCCAGAGAGGCAGTTAAATCACCATCCCTGGACATGTTTACAAGTCATCTAGATATGCAGCTTAGGTGCATGGTTTAGCAGTGGGATTGGTAATGTTTGGTTGATGGTTGGACTCAAGGATATTAAAGGTCTTTTTCAATCTAGATTATTCTATTATTTGATTCTATGATTCTATGTGTAACTACGACAGGTGGGGAACATAAACAGTGCCAGTTGTGTTCAGCCTGGCAGTGTGTTGCTAGTTATTTGTAAAGCTCTTGGAAGATACACTGTATTCATAAAGGTATGATACTTCAAATAAAAATATCACTGCTCTGCAGCTGTTTTACCTATTTTGGAAGGCTAGCAATTGGATTAAAATTAGAAATTATAAAGAATATACCTAAGCAGCCAACTGAACTGAATGTGTTTTCGTGTTTGTAAAGTCAAAAAGCTACTAATGTAGTTGTTGATGAGCATTCTCAAAAAATTATGACATTAGATTAAAAATCCAGTTTTTAGCTTGCATTTGCACTATCCATTGGAATTTTATCTTGCAACACCTTTTCTGCTTATCTGCTTTGTGCATACTCATAAAGCTGTGTTCATGCTCTTTGGTTGCTACTGTGTTCTTACTACAGCGGTTACAGACGGGCTGAATAAATAATCATAGTATCATTAGGAATCAGAAGGGACTTCAAAAGATCATCTAGTCCAATCCTCCTGCCACAGTCATTGTATTCTTTATTTTTTTCAAATGTACCCTTTTCTGAATCCCTTGTTAATGTCAATATCTGACAATAACTCCACGCCTCATTTCACATCAGTTCTGTTTTGCAAAGTCTTTTGCAAACTTGTTGCACTTATATGCTTTGTGCTTCAGCATCTGCAATAAGCCTATGGCAACCCCACTCAGAAAAACACAAAAATCTGATGTAGCATTTCGCTTGTGCAGTCTATGTCTTCACCCTCAAACAGCACATTCTTAGGACACAATATCCACGTTCAGAGAAAGAAGCACATTTTGTGTATTTAGTGCATAATTTCCATGTTTTCATACCATAACAGAACCAGTGCCTTCCAGAGACAGGTGAGCACAACTACTCACTGAAAGTTATGTCTATCATAGATTTTATCTTCCAGGCTACACCTGCTCTAGTTATTTAAAGAAAACATACTTGTGTGCTTATGAACACAGAAAAATAGCTCTTTCACTCAAAGTGGATAAAGGCATTTTTGCTCAATTAAACCCAATTACTTTCATATGGGATGGCAGCATGGAAAAATATCAGGATATCAATCGTGAAGTTCAAAAAGTTATTGGTTCTTGGAAAAAGGGCACTAAAAGAGAACAGTTGTTCAGTGTTACTTCTAGACTGCTATTTTTGTTCATATTAATAGTATTCATACATGTCTCACAACTAACAATTTCATTTAAGTGTTAGTACAGAGATGAGACTGAAAGGAGTATTGTGAAGTACTTAAAGAGTATTTGTTCAGAACTTTAAGATTCTTGGAATAGTGTGCTCTAGAATGCAAGGCATATTTATTTCCATAGGATACTTTCATTGCTGTGAGAAAGTTTGTTTTTCCTTTTGCCCTCAGCCTTAGTGACTTAACTCTACAGTAAAATGCTCATATAAAAGTCAAATAAAAGTTCTTAATTCTGATACTGTGAGAAAACATTTCAACTTGGACCTGAGCCATTCAAGCTACATAACTGTCAACTATTGTTATTCTGGTGATTTGAAATCAACTTTTCATGCTTCACAGGTGACAAGAAATTTTGCTTTATTTGCAAAACATGCATGCATAGGTTATGAGTTTGAATTTCACAAGGATGATCAAAATAATGTAGAAAAGCTCCATTCATGCATTAATTCTTTTAATGTACTTACTCATGTGCGGTATAAAGTTACATTATAAATCTCACTTTGTACAGGATATTTATTTAGACAGTTGTGTTTTAACATCTGAGACAAAAAGCCTTCCAGAATTCTGCTGCAGAAAACAGCTCACTGTGTTCTTGTCTCATGGGAAATGCTAGTAGTAGATTTAGTGAGATGAATATTAGTAGGTGCTATTCTTAAAATGATACTTGCATTTTTCTGGTGGAGTTTTGCATGCAGCTGGATTCATACGATCATTAAGCCCCAAAGCAAGGTGATATGGAATGGACTATAGAGAGATTTTGGTCCCACTATGAATAATCTTGAGTCTGACTGTGGAGAGAAGTGTAAGAATCCCCTTAGACTGAAGTAATAAATCCCTATTTGTCCTATTCAAAACTTGTGTCTGATTTCAATAACTAATTAATATATTGTCACAGATCTTTACACTACTTTTATTGCCAAGAGTTCAGCCAGAAAATGTGGGAAATCAGGTGCCATTAAAGTGAGGAGAATAGCTGTCTATTAGAAACATAACCATTTCTGGACTAGTTTTGCTCTGTATAAGATGATAAATGATAGACTAAGTGGAGAGGACCCCAAGCTGCAGGGTAGAAAGAGGCCCCCTTCCTCAGCTGCAGGAATTAATTTAGTGATGGGATTGATTTGTACCAGCTGTGGATGCGGCCCACTGGTGCACACCAGGGGGATCGAAGGCAACAACCCATTAACAGCCTGTTTTTGCTGAAATCAAGACTTTGGAGTTAATGTGGGAGCTGAAGGTGTGTGTTACGGAAGTGTTTTGTAAGACATAGAGGCGCCTGACTTGTGAAAACACTGTATTGTTCTTTGGCTTGGTGGCTTTCACTGTCAGCTTTCTGAGACTGGTAAATTCCTGTAGCCCTGGTGGTGATGTTTAGTTGGTACATACTTGGAATCTAGTTTGGAGAAGTTACTGTGATGAGATCCTGGGAAATAGGCAAAATAATCTGAAGAGGATCAAGCCTTAACAGGTGTCCTCTTACAAGAAGAGGGAAATGCTGAGATGAGAGCACGCTGGCCAATTAATTTTTCTTGAGGAAATAATAGTGTGGTGTGCTTCGGCTTTGAGTTAGCAACTTAAATTGGTAGGGAAACACAGAGCTAAAATAACTCTTAAAAAAAATTATTCCTGTTCTTGAATTGTCTTTCTCTGAGTTGTTTAAATGTCTGTGGTTAAAGTTTACATCATGAACTGATTTTGATTTGGGGTTTTGGGGTTGGTTATTTTTTGTTTGTTTGTTTTTTGATTTATTTTTTTTTCCGTGCAGTCTTACATTAGTTTCACAATGCTAGGTGTGAACGTGGTGCATTACTAATTCTGATCTTGGTAATCTAAAGTGTGGAACGTTAAAGTAAGTAAACTTGTTCTTCTAAAGCTTTCCACCGCTGGACATTAGGGAAGTAGTACCTAACAGAGACTTCAGTCTTGATCTTACTGAAATTAGTAAAGTTGCTAAAAAAAAACCCACCACTTTGTAGATCACAGTATCAAGTAATGATAAGGCCGGAAAAGACCTTAAAGATCATCCATTCCAACCTAAATCCAACCAAATAAACTTAACATCTAACATCTAGATCATGCCACTCAGCACTTCATCCAGACTAACCTTGAACACCTCCAGAGATGGTGACTCGACCACCTCCATGGGCAGCCTGTTCAAAATCAGATCACTCTTTCACTGAAAAACCTTCTCCTAATGTCTAGTCTAAACTTCCCCTGATAGAGCTTAAGACTGTGACCCTTGCCCTGTTTCCAGTGTCCAGGGAGAAAAGATGCGCCCCTGCCTGATCATAACCACCTTTTAGGTAGTTATAGACATCAATAAGGTCACCCCTGAGCCTCCTCTTTTCCAGGCTAAACAGACCCAACTCCATCAGCCTCTCCTTGTAGGGCTTACCTTCCAGCCCCTTTACCATTCTAGTTGCTCATCTCTGGACTTATTCCAGCACCTCAACATCCTTCCTAAACTGAGGGCCCAGAACTGAACACAATACTAAAGGATACTTGAGTGTTCTTATTTTCTCTGAAAGCTAAAATTGTGGTCCCATTGGCTGAATAAGCTACAGATGGTTCAGACAAAAGTAGTCAAAGCTGTATCTTGCCATTAACTGTGACATGAGTAAACTGTAATTGCATTTTGCTTAATAAAAACTGCCCACTGTAATGTATTGCTGGTTACCTTTTCATCATGCTGTATAAATGCAACTAATAATGTACTGAAAGTTGTTGAATGATAATGCCTGATGTATTAAGTCACCTATATTGTGAAACTGTTCTTAGTCTGCTGGAAAGTCCTCCATTATCCTTCTTACAGAAGCATTATGTAGGAAAGAAATTCAAGGAGACCATTTCACAGAATTTCTCAGGTTTGTTGCTTTCTAGGTAAATAAGGGATATTGTGATGTAATTGGTTTGGGTGTGCAGTACCTACATAAAGATAAACAGGGATCTCTTTAGCAATTTTTTCTCACCACAGAAATTTGGGGCAACATCTTGTACATTGGTTTTCTTGTTGGTTTATTTTTTAATGTCAAGAGCTGCTGTATTTGAAAACATTTCTCTAAATAATCATCGAAGTCTTGTGAAGCCTGATATTGCTCCCTTCTACTTCTGAGGAGAATTTGCTCATTGTTTCAACCTTCAAATCTAGGAAACACCCTTTTTGCTCATGGCAGATGTTCTAAGACCTGCCTGGATCTGTTCCTGTGCAACTTGCCTAGGTGATCCTGCTGTGTCAGGGGATTGGACTGGATAATCTTTCGAGGTCTCTTCCAATCCCTAATGATGATTCTATGAGTACTGATCCTGCTTCAGTCTTGCATTAGAAATCTGTTCTATTGTGTGGTTTTTCTGGGCTGTAGTGGGTTTTTCACGTATAGCGTGATGTCTGTGCCATACATGTGTTTGGGCAATGAAGTTCACAATTACAGATGTGAAATCACATTTCTGACTATAATTTGCTTTGCAAGATGGTGTAAACGAATCAATATTCTCTATTAAATAGTGACTTGTGAGAAAACTGTCTAATGGAACCAAGCATTTCGCTGTCGTGCTCTATGGGTTTAGCTCATCTGTGACATCATAAGTTCTTTTGCTTGAAGTAAGTACAAATTAGACAGGATTCACAACATTAGCCTATATACCAGTTTGCCAGAAGTAAGCAGTCCTTGTTGCCCAGTTTACACTCTGCACCTTAGTGGTTACTGCCAGGTCACTTCTGAATGCATTTTGTCATTTTTATCCACTAATGGTGTAATTAACTCTCTTGACGAGCTTCATTTGGTGGAGGAAGAGAATATCCTTACACTTACAAGAGTTATCAGTGGTGTTTACCTTGTTTTATACGTGAAAGCATGCCTATTCCAAACTCTGAAAAACCTCCCTGAAATGAGTGTGTTTAAAGCTGAGGCAGGTCTCTTTGCTCTGGTAAATAAACTCTAGAAAGCTGTAAATCAAGGATCAAGATCCAGATTTCTGCTGTTAACATAAATATTACCAGGTTTAGTTGCAGGCCTGTATCTAGTGGAGTCCCCCAAGGATCAGTACTGTGACCAGTCCTAGTCAATATATTCATTAATGGCTTGGGTGAGGGATTAGGATGCACTGTCAGCAAGTTTGCTGATGACACAAAGCTGGGTGGTGTCACCGATGCACCTGCGGACTGTGCTGCCATTCAATGAGACCTGGACAGGATAGAGAGCTGGGCAAAGAGAAATGGAATGAGGTACAACAAGGGTAAGTGTAGAGTCTAGCATCTGGGCAAGAACAACACCAGGTGCCAGTATAGAGTGGGGACTGACCTGTTGGAGAGCAGTGTAGGAGAAAAGAACGTGGAGGTCCTAGTGGACAGCAAGATGACTATGAGCCAGCAGTGTACTCTTGTGGCCCAGAGGGCCAACAGCATCCTAGGGTGGATGAGAAGGGGGGTGGTTAGCAGATTGAAGGAGGTTCTTGTGCCCCTATATTCTGCACTAATGAGACTGCATCTGGAGTACTGTGTCCAATTCTGAGCCCCTCAGTTCAAGAAGGTCACAGAGCTGCTGGAGCATGTCCAGCGTAGAGCAAAGAAGATGATGAAGGAAGTAGAACAGCTCCCTTATGAGGAAAGGCTGAGGGAGCTGGGTCTCTTTAGCTTGGATAAGAGGAGGCTGAGAGGTGACCTCATTAATATCTATAAATATATGAGGGGTGGGTGTCAGGAGGATGGAGCCAGGCTTTTGTCAAGGTCGTCTGGTGATAGGACAAGGGGCAGCAGGTGCAAGCTGGAACAGAGGAGGTTCCATATAAATATCAGAAGGAACTTGTTCCCAGTGGAACAGGCTGCCCGGAGGGGATGTCTCCTTCTCTGGAGACATTCAAGTCTCATCTGAGTGTCTTTCTGTGCAGCTTGGTCTGGGTGATCCTGCTTTGGTGGAGGGGATTGGACTAGATGATCTTTCAAGATCCCTTCTCATCGCTTATGAATCTATGATTACTTTTGTGAACTCCTAAATAAATGGACTACACCTCTCTGAAGTAGATTCTTTCCCCGTTGAATAAACTGAGTGATACTGAGAATGCTGAAGATTACAGAGATAGAGGAACACAGACTGAATTTGAGGACATACTTAAGACTTGGTTTGATGAGGGAAATGCTACCACAGAAGCTGCTAGAGGATTGTGGCTTTTAATGTACATGGAAAAATGGACTAGCTTGTCCTGAGAAGCTACTGGTGCTATGGCTAGGGTGACAGTGTGTGAAATAGTAATGATTTAAGAAATGCAAGGCAGTTCAACTATGGCAGTACTGGTTCAAGTGCAGTGTATTTTCTTGAAGTGGATTTCACATTTAAATTGTATCTGTAGTTGCTGCAGATGTAATTAAGAGAATATATGCAGCCCTTTTAAAGATAGCTTAATCCTCTGTCACTGCAGCCTTGTTTCACAGGATTTCATTTGGGTTTCTTTAGTACATCTTTACTACTGAATGCAAAGTGAATTCATCAGAGAGGAGTTTCATTACCCAAAGAACTGTGATGAAGGACTAGATATCTGTCCTTTTTGTACAAATAGTTTGATATGAATTAGCGGGAATTAGATATTGTGGTAGGATTTCAGGCATGGATTGGATTTAATCTAGTGGTTTCAGTTGTTATTGCTTAGATTAATATGTAGAAGACATAGGTCTGGGGTGCACTGCTGAGGAGCTGATACTTGCTGGGTATTAATTCGTATGGCCTGAGCAAGGATCTGAACGTAAGCTACTGCACCAGTGGTGCATTCCTCAACTATAACAGAAATTGTTTTCAGTTAAGTTGGACTAAGCCACACATGCTGTAGCCTTCTGAACTGTTAAATTTTGGCTTTGACAGAGGCAAGTGATTTGCTTCCTTATGACTGCATTTTAACACTAACATTGTAATTGTGAGCTCAAAAGAGCTTCAGCTAGGCTATAGGTCATCTTCCCTTAAAACATCCCTTTTTTCTGCAGTTTATTTGCTCTGTGATTAAACTTGATTTTTAAGTGAAATTACAATATTGGCAAACACAGGAGAACTGTGGAAGTTGGGCTCCCTGCTCCCTATTGTTATTGCAGAAAGTCAAACCCTAGAACATGAGCTTGCAACACTACAAAGTTTTCAGTTTTTCTTTAGTCCTTTCCAGACAGCTGAGTAATTGCCTGTTCTCTTAGACATAGAGCCTTGAGAATGATTGTCTTGTTACTTGTCTGACAGATGCTGAACCTGCTATAAATTAAGTTGTCTACTAGTTTTACCAGGCAAGTGGGACTGCATTAGTCAATAGTTGAGCTAACAGAGAAATAGGAGAAGGAATGTGGAACATTCACTGAAACATGAACCAAATCTTGGTCTGTGAGCCTTTGGGGATTGGGTTTGGTTTGCCCCTAATTTTTTTCATGTAGAAGTTGATACAGCTCAAGTGGTAAAAATATCCCAGATTTCTCTTCATCCCTGCTTAGTACTTGGGAAGCCAAGAATATTAATGAAGGAGATGCCATTTTGCAGGTTCCAGCACTGTGTTTTGCAGACAGAAAACAGTTTTTAGTGCTGAGTTACTGACTGAGCTTGGGAAAGCTTAGTCAATATATGCTATATATATGGACAGCTCTGGCAAGTGTTTTCTTGCATGCACAAACCTGTCTGCTTGGCTTTAATGAGAACGTTGAATAGCCATGCTAGCTCTCAATTAGAGCAGAGTCTCTGACGTCTGAATTGATGGTCTTCAACTTGCTTTTGTAGGTGTTCAGTCTGCAACACTGAACCCCCCAACTAAATACTGCAAGACTTTCTTTTACTTGAATACTACCAAGTTAGGGACTTCATTCAACATTTAATCATGCCCATACTGTCCAGTTTGTCTACAAGACAGTTGTATTCTGCAGGAGGCATTGATTAATCTTCATTGTGAAACTATTTCTGCGTGTTTGCTGTTTTCTCGGCTATGTTTTTGCCAAGCACATAATTATCCCTTCCACAACAGAACCTTCTGGAAAGGAGCAAAAGTTTCAGGGGGAGAAAATGGGTAGGCTTTTGTAATTTTAGTTTCTCACAGATTGCTCAGGGTAGCAAAACAATGAATGTTTCATTATTACAACAATAGATTAAAACATCTGCAATAAATAATGCTGATGGCTATTTGTGATGGCATGAAGTATTGTTTTTGTTCTCTTTTATACAATTACAGCTCATTAACTGTCATAAAGCAAAGATACCATAAATAAAACAACTAGTAGTGTTTCATTTCCCAGAAATGTGAAAGCCTGCTGGTTGGGAACTTTTGAAAAGTTTGTTTTCACAGCTGGAACAGTCCAGTATCTGAATACATTGGAGTCTGTCATTTTTGTGGACAAAGAAATTATAAGGATTTGAACAATTTTGTATGTCCTCCTCACAAAGCTACCATTGCTGTCCTAATCATGAGGTGCTTTTTGTTTACACCATAAGACACCTGTATTGATCAGCAAGTGAGTGTGTGTGTGTACAGCAGTACTTGTAACTTCCAAATTGTTACTTCCAAAAAGTAGCTGGAAAACCTAGCCTGGCTTCTTTGCGTTACTAACCATGGAGTAGTTGCCGAAATATCCCCCAGATATTGACCCTAATAACTCACATTTGTAAAGGTGTTTCAAGAAAAGGCCTAACCTTAAATGCAAGTTGTTTATAATACTCCAATTGGTCCTTCATCAGAGATCACCTCATCCCATCTGATATTGCACAAGTTTTATGTGTTCTCAGTTTGCAAGCCGAGAATAGACTTGCAGTGGCTCACTTAACTTCACAGATGTGCGATGATATAACTTGAGATTTGTTTCCAATTTATTTGCCATTTACAGGCTTCTACGCAAAAAAAAAAAAAAATGTTCATTTGAGAAGTCAAATAATTAGAAACATGCCTCACTGTCTCAAGTTCTGAATGATAGTTCAAGTTTCCAGTCCCTGATTTTATCCTGCAAGGCTCAGTATTTGTGACAGATATAATCATGTGGTACATGCAGGATAGCTAGGACATGAGCTAGTCTTTCTCTGGAGCCATGAACGGCACACATGCTGCATCTCATTGTGGGATGCTTGAGCCCACAGCTGTAGACTGCACAATAGGAAATCCTCCTCTGGATTTAACA
Source organism: Upupa epops (assembly GCA_013397515.1). NCBI lineage: Eukaryota > Metazoa > Chordata > Aves > Bucerotiformes > Upupidae > Upupa > Upupa epops. The sequence goes on from VZRI01006872.1 coordinate 340,820, forward strand.
TTTCTCAACATACAGGCTAAATTTGTATTTTGGCTGTAGCCATCTGTATTTTGAAAGGAGAGGCATACAGCACTCTTTTCCTAAGGCAGTGTAGGATTAGATTAAAAAAACTTGTGTGGCAGTCTGAACCCAAGTGCTCTGCCGCCTGCACAGTGTAATCCTCCAGCAGACATCAGGTGACAGGATTTCTTGGGGCTAGGGGATTTCTAATTTTTTTTGAGCGGGAGAAGAAGGGTTGCATTTGTTTTAAACTCACAAAAGGAGATGCCTCTACTGCCACCAGCATTCTTCCAAAGTAGAATGTGCAGGCTAGAAACAATCCAAATGAATTCTGAAAAATATCTTCAGGGATATTCCTTCAAGGAAGGAAAAGCTTCAAAATCTAAGCACTTTAAAGACAAAATAAAAAAAAAAAGTTTTAAAACCCTAAAACCCAACTCACTGCCTTAGTAAGTGCTTGTAGAACATACTGGCACGATCGGGATACTGATAGTTTGGGGGAACTGTCAGTTCTGTGTAGAAATGCAAGCAGTTTATTGGATGCCTGTTTAAAAGAGGATACTTAGCTCTTTGCTTTACTGTCTACTGATTGGTGTGCTTTTGAATATTTATTCCTCTATTTAATAATGCTAATATAGAAAAAACTTAAAAATTAATTAGGAATCAAGTCTGTCATACTGCTAAGATACTCATATGGAATTAGGAAGACATAAGATTGCTGTGTGAGGGTTTTTTTGTGACAAATATCTCAAAGTACCTTTTAATGTAATGAAGGAGCCTGTTGGATAGGTGCAGGCTGGCTGCACTTGCTACTGCTTATTGTAATCATAATCCCATGTTGTTTCATGACTGCATGGGCTGTGAAAATATTGACCCGTTTTCCCTCCTCTAGGATTTTCTGATTTTGGAAATCTGGGAAACATCTTCTTGCTCTCTTAAAAACGACATGAAATATCAGCTTTCCTGCCATGTAAGGCAGAACTGAGCACTCAATGTCAGTGAAAACACCTTGGTAGTGTTTTCTTTTCACTTTTGGATAATCAGTAGCATTGCAAATTCTTTCTTATCACAGTATCACAGTATCACAGTAATGATGAGGCTGGAAAAGACCTTAAACATCATCCAGTCCAACCTAAAACCAACCAATTAAACCTAACATCTGACATCTAAATGCCATTCAGTACTTCATCCAGGCTAACCTTGAACACCTCCAGAGACAGTGACCCGACCACCTCCATGGGCAGCCCATTCCAAAACTGGATCACTCTTTCAATAAAAAAACCTCTTTCTAATGTCAAGTCTAAACCTCCCACAATGGAGCTTAAGACTGTGACCCCTTTTCCTGTCTCCAGTGTCCAGGGAGAAAAGACTGACCCCCGCCTGACCATAACCACCTTTTAGGTAGTTATAGACAGCAATAAGGTCACCCCTGAGCCTCCTCTTTTCCAGGCTAAACAGACCCAGCTCCATCAGCCTCTCCTCGTAGGGCTTACCTTCCAGCCCCTTTACCAATCTGGTTGCTCATCTNTTGGCCACCTGGGCACATTGTTGACTTATGCTAAGTTTACTGTTTCCCAGATTTCCAAAATCAGAAAATCCTAGAGGAGGGAAAACGGGTCAATATTTTCACAGCCCATGCAGACATGAAACAACATGGGATTATGATTATAATAAGCAGTAGAAAGTGCAGCCAGCCTGCACCTATCCATCTCCATTCCCAGCCTGTAGTTCTGTCTGAGGTTGTTACAACCAAAATGCACAATCCGACACTTAGACTTGTTGAAACACATCCTATTATAGTCTGCCCATCTCTCCAGTCTGTCCAAGTTCCTCCCTTATGCTACATTTTTGAAAATGTTTCTGGATGAGGAGTTCAATACAGATTTCAGAAAGAAAAGGTTATAAAAGTCTTTGAAAGATGTAGGCTATGTATTTGACTAGATGGATTGGATTGACTATATATTTCACTCTTAAATTGTGTATGAAAAAGGCTCAGATAACAAATAGGCGTTTATATTCTCAGCTGCATACAGCTGTGTTTCAGAAAATAGCAGTACTACATGAAAAGGAATGATACCTGTAGAGACTGTATAGGAAGTATCATCTGTTTTGGTTTTGTTTCATGGTTTGGTTGTGATTTTTGGCTTTTGTTTTTAATTCCTTGACATCTTTCAGACTTAGGCATAAATCCTGTCTGAGCTGACCACATACACCAGTCATTCTTTTACTGTCACTTTGCATACTTAAAGTATCCAAAAAAATCTGCACATTGAAAATGTTGGCTGCTCTGAGTATATCAGTTCTGTGCAACACAACTTTAGGCAGCAGTAGCCAGAGCCCTGAAAAGAGCCTATTCCCACTGCAACTGGTTTGAGCAGGGACTTCTCAACTGCTTCTAGGTCTCCAGCTATTTATTTAGGTAGCAAAAATATGTCTGCACACAGATTAATCAGATATGGGGCAGTACAGATGTTCTTTGCTGTATGAAATTTTGGGAAGACCTTTTGTAATAGATCTAAAACTTCTTGAACAGCTCTGTTGCATTATCTATTTACTGATTTCTAAACCTAAAGACTCCTTTGCCTTTTATTCTAAAAGAGCTGTGAAACATGGTAGGAAATCTTTTTTTCCAAGCAATTTATGCTTAAATGGCCTTTTGCTGCAGTATAGAACATGTGGGCCTGTGTCTGTGCTCGTGTAATACACAGTGGTCCTGGTGGACCATAACTTAATTTACACCCTGAAATGTGCTAGAAAAAATCTGCCCAAATGTGGTAGATCCTGGCAATGAGCCCTCTGTCTGTACTTTGTCTCAACTCTTCTGGAGTTATATTATCTTCTCCTGTTGTAACCAATAGGAAGAAATAACCTCTAAAGGAACACTTGTTCCTACTGAGCAGTCTAAATGACATCTGTGAGCATGACATGCCGACACAGCAGTTACTGTTCGCTGCAGAATCTGAGTGCAAAGAGCTAATTGCAGCTGAGGTTGACTGAGGACATTTGAAACAGAAAGTGTTTTACATTTTAAGGCTATTGGGTTGTTTTTAATTCATGCAGCGTCCCTGAGAAATGTGGCTTGTGCAACACTTGGAGAAAACCTAAAAATAAATTGCACAGGATACAATGATGTGTGTGTTTGCGCTGAAGGTTTTTAATGTATCTAGAAACAAATACAAATGATGATGATATACATCCGTAGAGACACGCATGTATGCAGACTATAGTTATATGGCATAGCAGGGCTGAGAAGCTGTTGTTATAAGGGGTCATTCTTGAGGCTCCAGTTTTCTTCTTAGTAATCCTGGGGTGCTTTCAGAACTGAGGCTAACAGACCCAACTGCATGTTGTGAATTGTGGGATTTCTTGGGTGGGTAAGTGTTAAGTTATTATTAATGATCCAGTGTCTGGAATGACTTGTGAATCAGCTCTATGCAATGTGTACAGGGTGCTAATGATGATAATAGTTCCAATTACTATCTAATCAAAAATGCAAAGTCAAGAACAAAGCAGCCTGGAATAAAGAATTTTCTCAGTGACCTACAGATGGCAGACCAATATAACAGATGAGTGATATGTTTGAAGCTTATTTCTCTTAATACTAGAAACACAGTACACCCTATTTATGAAGGAGAAAGAACACAATTTATCGCACAAAAGATCACAAACATACTCTGCAGTTTGTTCAAAACTAAGTCTGAGCTGGTAAGGTTTAATGTTGGATTTAAAGATGTTGATAAAGACCAAATTTTCAAAGCAAGGCATATATAAGAGCACATGTGTAGGTTTGATTGTTTGTAGTCTATGCCTTCAAATTGCTCTCTTTTTTAATTTTAGTAAGAATGATACACTTGTTTCCACAGACAACCTACTTAGGTTTTGTGTTTACCTAGGTTAGGGGGGTTTTCCCTATGAAAGAAGGCAAGAGATAAAACTTACGGCTGATTGTTCTGATAATTTAAACAAAAATTCTTTAAGAAGCATTTGATTTGAATGAAAGGAAGTATCATAGATGCAGTAAAGTTTTAGTTTTCTTTTCCTCTTGGGTACTGAACTTTAGTGGATGATTTGATACTGTGCTTCATCTTTAACCCATAAAAGCTGTCATTCCAGCAGCACAAACACAAAGGCAAGGCTTGTGCTCCACTTAGATAATAAAAAAAAAATCATGGGAAAATAAAATGGGAAATAAAAAAAAGAAAATGTGACATTTGCCCACCTTGTTGTTCAGTTAATATTTAATAGAAAGAGCATCATAAACTCCATATACTTCCAAGTGTTTGTTTTTATTATATAACACCATTAAAAAGGGTTGGAACTGAAAAGCTGTTGTAGATCATAGCCCTTCCATAATTAATTTTTTGTTAGGTGCCTAGAAAGACAGACTTTCTTTAGTTGGGTCATATTTGGGGTTTTTTTTAATGACTGTAGATTGAAATAGGCATATTTCTAATATCGTGAAGGATGGAAGTGATTACAACCTGCCGTGCAAGACCCTACTCAGGAAATTGAAGAACCAGGGCTTAAAAAGTAGTCCCCAAACAATGGGCTTAACAGACTCTGGAAAAAAGCTTCAGCAAACTTTTTTTTTATTAACTAAAAAATACTCAGTTTCAACCAAGTGACTGGAAAATATTTTCCTGTATTCTTGTACTGTTTTCTATTATGGAAATCAAACAGACTGTCATGCTGGATTATCCTTCAGGCAAGGAGAAAGAATGCTGGTTGAAGCTGCACGCAGGTCTGTGGTCTGGACTCTGCCTGTCCTAACTGTGTCCTAATCCAAAAAGCATTCTTCTGGCTGCTTAAAAACCCAGTGAAACAAGAACTCCTAAACCTGATTCTTTCGGGTGATACATATATTCAACATGCAAAGTGTCAAGAGGGTTGTATATGGTCTCTCTGAGTTGATTTTGTGCTGAGGAACCATGACAGGGGAGTCATGGTCTGCTCTGGCAGTTCTGTTATCTGTCATGGATATGTTGGAGTGGGAAAAGAATAAATTTCTCAGTGTATTAACTTCAAATGTGACAGGGAAGTGTCTGGCTGCATAAAATCTGCTACAAGGGTGAAATGTGGAAGGGGCTGCAAAGGTACTCCCTTTAACTTTGCCATATGTCAATGTAAGAGCTTTGCTATCTCTCGCATAAGGTAGATGTTACTTGACGAAAACTGGCTTGAAAATCTGCCTCTATTAGAAATCTAAATAAAAATGCAATGCAAAGGAGGGAGATGATGAGACTAAGGAACTGGAAATGGAGTGTCAATCTGGCACTTGCCTGGCTAGCAGTTAGGATGCTTTTTTAATACCTTTTCCTTCTCTTTCTGTGGCAATTATATGCAACGAGAACAAAAAGGGAGAGGATGTAGTCTTGCTTTGAAACATCATTTCTGTCATAACACTAAGCTTTGCTACTGCTAGAGGTTTTTCAAACACCAAGAAGCAAATTTAGTATGATTACATATAAAAACTGATAGAATAAGATGTGCAAGTCATTTCTGGCTCATGGGAATTATCTTCAGAATCAATGCTAAGGTGATGAACTGGCATCATACAAAGTGAACAGCATACTGAAAAGTAATGATTTAATGAGCTTACAGACTGACTTCCAGCCTCAGAATCAGGAATTCAGGTGACTGAAATGTAACTGATATTTAATCACGCTGATTCTCAAGAGAGAAAAGCGAAGGGTTCTGACCTGTCATCTTTCTTCAGACTATAGAAACGCTCTGTTTTCTCACCCATATGCCAGCATATAGTATTCTTGTAGGAACAACTGTATAGTCCAAGTTACTTTGAAAGGTAATACTTACAATGTGCTTTCCCTATAATATGACCTAGCAGCTATGAAACAGAAGGTTAGTGAAAATTATAGGAACAGCTGTCTGCTTCTTGCCACTCCCACGCATTCCCTAAGCTAAACTTTGAGGACCTGACAAAGCAAGGCATATTATAAAACCTTTTCTTTTTAAGGATCTGTGCCTACATGTAGAAGTCAAAATAGATCCAGTGCTAGTGAAGCTTGTGTTTTTATAGTTTAGTTCCACTAGACTACTGTTACTCCAACATCCCCAGTCTGTGAGCAAAAACTGTGCTGATGCTTTTCCTAAGCTATTCTGGGAAGGCATTTCTCTGGGCTTCTGCACACAGAGGAAGATAAACTAAACCTAGATCAATTCTGTTATTTCTATCCAAAACTTTTACTTAAGGCTGCAAGGGAAGATTTTTTTTTTTGTTCTTTGTCTGTTTTGATTTGTCTGCACCTGTACAGAGCCACAGTGACATCAGTGAGGCACCATGTAGGCAGAGCAATCTGTCCATCCATACATTCTAAGTCATAGGATGAGGAATTTGTCTTGTTTTTAGAGTTCTCAAAGAAGTAAGGCACTGCAAAATGCCTGCAGGGCATCACTGGGTGCCATATGCATTTTCCTACATCTCCCAATCTCACCAATGCACAGCATCCATGACCTGCCACCTTGTGCGTATGGTGTACACGCTTATGGCTGTCAGGGACTGTGCTGCTGGCACTGAGAGAAAGGCAAAGTAAGTTTTGCTAACTCCAGTTTGTCATTGCTATTGTACAGCTAAAAGACAAAATGAATGCAGCTTCCAAACTTTGTTCCTCTAAAAATGAAATGCATTAAAGTTTCTTTTATTGTTCTTACTACGGTTCAGTTTTTACCTGGATATGAGGTCCTAGAGACAAGTTTTTACAGCAAGTATACAAAGTAAAGATACTGAAGTGTTAGGGGAAAACAGTGCTGCTGATGCACTTTGCGAGAAGACATAAGAGACTAAGTCTACCTGTTCTAACCTGGCTCTGTAAACTCATATGTGTTTTATCCCTCTTAGGTAAGAGTTGCAAGTCTGGCTCGCTTAGATACCACTATCAAAGGCGACTACCCAAACAGCAGCTGCTTCTGGCCCTGGGCCAGGCCTCACACATGCAGAAGTGTCATGCCTTCTGCCACACCTCTGTCCTCTGAAGTATCTAACTTACCATAAGGTTTATGATATTCTCTCCTGCATGCAGCTTACTCTCATTCTGCCTTCAGCTATCATCATTCTGTCTTGACTGATGCCATTAATTCTACTTCAAAATAATTATTTTTTTTAATTCACAGATATTAAAACAATGCTGTGCAATATGGCCATGTTAATTGTTGGAAACTCATGTAACTGAAGTCCCCCTCTGTTTTCAGGCTTGTCTCAGATTTGTATTATTTGAAATTCTCTCTGTTACTAATCAAGGGTATCAAAGAGGGCTGTATCAAGTTTCTGTGTTTTGAGAAGACTGCAAATCATTATCAGAAGGCAGGTAATTAAATACATCGTCTTTAGTGGTGGTTTTCTACTGAAATTTCAGAAGGAAAGTCTGTTTATCTGAAGATGTGAAGTAGATAAAAGTATCAGTAGTATATATAAAGTAGACTTCTGGTATGCAGAGGCCTATTTCTTGCAATTAAACAGTTAACCTCTGTAGCGAAGCCCATGTTGGGTTTTTTATTAGAACAGCCTGAATTAACCATGTTTTACTAGAACATGGGCTAGATCATTATAGAATCATAGAATCATTAGGGATCGGAAGGGACCTTGAAAGATCATCTAGTCCAATCCTCCTGCCAAAGCAGGACCACCTAGACCAAGTTGCACAGGAACACATCCAGCTGGGTCTTGAATGTCTCCAGAGGAGACTCCACAACCACTCCGGGCAGCCTGTTCCAATGCTTCATTACCCTCAGTGGGAAGAAGTTCCTGCTGATATTGATATGGAAGCTCCTCTGTTCCAGTTTGCACCCACTGCCCCTTGTCCTATCACCTATGACCTTGAGAAGAGCCTAGCTCCATCCTCCTGACACCCACCCCTCATATATTTGTAGATATTAATGAGGTCCCCACTCAGCCTCCACTTATCCAAGCTCAAGAGACCCAGCTTCCTCAGCCTTTCCTCATAAGGGAGGTGTTCTACTCCCTTCTTCATCCTCATTGCTCTACGCTGGGTGCCCTCCAGCAGCACTGTGTCCTTCTTGAACTGAGGGGCCCAGAACTGGACACAATACTCCAGATATGGTCTCACTAGTGCAGAGTAGAGGGGGAGAAGAACCTCCCTCAATCTGCTAACCATCCCCCTTCTGATCCCCCCCAGGATGCTGTTGGCCCTCTGGGCCACAAGAGCACATTGCTGGCTCGTAGTCATCCTGCTGTCCACCAGGACCTCCAGGTCCCTTTCTCTCACACTGCTCTCCAACAGGTCAGTCCCCACCCTATACTGGTACCAGAAGTTGTTAATTCATTCAGCTGCTTAAATAACACCAAACGTAAATGTTCTAGGTAAGACTGGATAAAGATACTGGGTTTAATCGTGTCTGTCTCCTTTTTTGCTGTGTCCCTGCTGCATGTGTCTGTTCTTGGCCTTGGCCCTGGCCCTAGCCCTGGCCCTAGCCCTGGCCCTGGCCCTGGCCCTGCAGTAAACTATCCATGCTGTCCATTCTGATCCAGTGCAAAACTGAGCATATTGCTGCCTCATTCCCTTGGCACTTTTTCAGCTGCTTTGTGCAGTAGCCAGCTGAAACCTGCATTCTGTATTTTTGTCTTTGATAGTCACTCTCTATTATATATTTAGGCACAAATTGTACTGTGTTCTCTTGTGGAGAAATTAAAAGAAACTACCAACTCTTTGGTACTGTAATTTTGCAGAACAAGATGTGCATGACTATAGCTGAGCAACTCCATTCGTGCCTCCTAATTATCATGTAAACTGCTTGTCATTTAATTTCCATTAAATGTTAGTAGCAGATTAATCTCTCTTAAAATACTGAAGAGGCAAACAAATTACTGCCTTATTGGTGGGTAATTTTAACACAGGTTGAGCAGAACCTAAAGCAAGCTGATCTGGTTCTAAATTAAGGATGCAACCTGGCAGGTAGGTTTTATGTGAAAGGAGTTGAACTTAAACATTTGTCTGTTCTGCAACTGTGCGTTAATCCTTGTCTACATAATGATTCTAGTATATGACAGAGTAGAAGATCATGCATTGTCATGGTGATCTTTCACACATACACAGTAAGCATTCCTTTTTTTAACAGGCTTTTTGGGGCACTTGTTAGATTTTGGGATTTTTATCCAAAGCTGTTTTTTGGATAAGTTCTGTTGCACCTCACTTGGATGCAGAATTTCACCCTGTGATTCTGAATGTCCAGATCACTCTTAATAACCTTGGTATCTCTTTTATCACTGATCTGTGTGCAGTGATGGGTGTTTGGTTGAGGTTGTTTTTGGTTTCATTTTAATCAGTACACCAAAGACTTTGTTAGAGCAGTAGAATCTAGGGGAACATAGTGGTAAACTGTTATGTAGTTTCAAAAGCGCAGGAGTGAACTCCATTAATGGTGATATCTTGAAAGAACATTTCTGCTGTAAAACTGCCTGTAAAGGGTGTTATGCATGGGCATCTGCACAGCAAGCAGTAATAATGTACAATAACTTTTTTTGATTCTGTTTGTCTCTTGCTGGTTTCCGCTGCTGGTACTGTCAGTAATTCAATTCTACTTGAACTGTGTGTAGATTTTTTAAGGTAAATGAAACTATGATTTTTGTCCAAATAAAATTCCTTTCTACATTTTTACCATACTGTAAACATCAGTTAATGCTCCTTGAATACTTTCATTTACTTGTTTCACACAAATAAGATAGACATAGCATATGTTCATATAATACTTACTTGACCATGTTTCTCTTCTCAGGAAAAAGCCCCAAAACAGCTGCAAATAAATCAGTAATTTTTTATTTTCTGTTTTGTAGTTGCCCATACAAGTTATTAGGTCTCTGGCCATCTTTGAAGTCAGCGTTCAGTTACCTAAATGTGTGTGTTTTTTCTTACTTTAAAGATACTCACATTAGCTTCTGCTGGCTTTTCCAGATCATCATTGTTGACCCACAAGGTCCTACCTCTTATGTGCCAGCTATACATGTAATGTTGGGGCAAATGAAAGAGCCAGCTGGAAACTAGTAGAAACATCATAAGCTATACAAATATCAACAAGCATCTAGGTTTAGGAAACTGCATACTATAAAACCATAAGCAAATCTCTGCCTGATAGTAAAACAGTATTATGATACCTGTAATAATAATTTTATTCATTGATGTTGTTACTTCTGAGGGTAATAGGCTTTTATGAAAGGAATGTTATTAGAGGGGCAAGTGTAATATCAGATGCATTGTTTTTTTTAAAATTTCTGCTCTGGAAAGAGTAGAAACTATGATTGGAAAAACTGATGGACTCTGTATTCCAAATGAAACCAAGGTCTGTTTTATCATAGGATCAAATCACATTCACCAGTGACAGACTTTGATACTTAAACCACTGAAATCCTGTTCACAGTCACCTTGCTGAGCTTCAGTTGATCACATTTATTCTCTAATTTCTGTACCAGATGGGGATGGCCTATATAGTACATAGACTTCTATGTATTAGAAAAGAGTAAAATACACTCTGTGCTGTAGTCATCCCTCGCAGCAATAACTCCAACAGCAAGGACAGCTGGACAGGGGTTTGGGAACCTGTCTTGGAAACTCCATTAGTCCACTGATGTACAAAATGAAAAAAAGGATTCGGATGAGTGGTTCTGATGGTCTTCCATGTGGTGTTAGCAACAGGGATTTTTGGAACGCAGGACAGTAAATCATGTTTGTCTGCTTTAATATTGCTTTTTCCATTCAAATTTTTGTCATAAGGAAGATGTTACCTATAGCAAACCATAGGCTTTCACATTCTTGAACTCCTAGTTCTGAACACAGTGATATGCAAGACTATAGTAGTATATGTTGCACATTGTTGAATTTTATGAACTAACAGACACATGAGGTGACCTGACTTCCCCTCATACATCACCCTTGGTTTTAATCGCTAACTCCCAGCTTGCTTTTGGTTCTGGCAGGGAAGTTAGGAGATTGCTATGTTCTTTATGACCTGCAGTGGTGTGCAGGGTCCTGCAGCTCGCAACAGGAGACCCACACTGTTTAGGGGTTCAGGAGGTCATTCCACTTGAGGAAATAAGTGCTCTTGCTTAATGGGCAGTAAGGGCAGGATTCATCTTTTTCAAAGCAGTTGGAGGAAAGCAATTGTCTAGGAGACAATTAGGGTTGTTTCTCTGCAAACAGACAGATCCTAGGAGTACCATCTTCCTAAGCTTTTGCAAAGAACTGATTTGTGTCCACAAAAACACCCCCAACCTCTTCAGTTTGAATCTCAAGTGAATTATGCTGCTTTTTTTTTTTCTTGTTTGATTTCAAAGCATTCACAACAAAGGTAATTTTTTTTCTGTACCTTATCAGAATTCTTTGGGGTGTTTTTGCTTTAACTGATTGTCTCTTGTGTTCAGAATTGAGAGGTCTTTGGCATAAGCCTCTGGGCTTAATGATATTTACTGAACAACACCATGACTAGTGTTCGGCTTTTTTCTTTATAGACAATGTTTTTTGTGCCCATTAGGAGAGTTTGCTTTTCTCTCTGTAAAATAAAGGAACTGTATGAGCTACAGAAAGCAATGGGTTCTGCAATGCATTTTACTAATCACAGCTTACTACAACTGAGTTCAGATAATGGAAGGGCTTAAAACTAAGACTACTCCTTTGATTTCCATTATAAACATACATGGGATTTTAAGTAAGTTGGCTGAACCAACTAGTTTTAAATGAAATGGCAGATTCCTGCATGTATCTATTGCATATACTTTGAATTGCACTCTAGTATAATCAATTAGCCCTTAAAGGAGGAATTTCTCAATAAAAGTTATTTGCAAGAAATACCTATGTAAGGCTGCTTCTGTGAGGCTGCACATGAAGGGAAAACTTAGAATATTTCTGTTTGTTACATGTTGTTTTATTTCTTCACTAATTTCTTTGCATAGAAATTTTTTAAGGAGATAAGCAGAAACTTTAAGCAATGCAGTTTTGTAATTTCTGAAGCCAAATCTTCAAGCATGAGAATTTTGTTCATAACCACAAAGAGAGTGCTTAAGACAGCTTCTTGCATTCCTTTTTGAAGATGTGATCAGGTCATTGAAATGTCTTTACTCATGAGGAAGGATTTTCATCAAGAAAACTTATCTACAGTTTGATGCCAAATGACATAGAATGTGCTTGCAGAAAGTGGGCTCTAACTTGGCTTAAAGCATGTGTCACACAGAGTCCAGCTCATGACTTTATCAGAAGATCTGTTGCAGGTTAGTCGTCATGGAAAAAATACTTGCTTTGTTTAGCCCTTCTGTGCACAAGTTTATCAGAAGAGAAACTGTAAAATTGTACTCTTCTGTGATGAGATTTTCCAATGTTACTAGAAAAGGCTTATGAGGAGGAGAATGCTTTTTGAGGGCTATGACCAATGCTAAAGCTTGGAAGAGAACCTTGGACCATTTCAAGAGTGAGTCCCAATGAAGAAACAATGCATTGTATATTGTTTTAGTTATGTCTGTTTTGAGTGTGATGACTGACTAATATGTATGGCCATAGTTTTGACTTCTCAGGAAGAGAGACATGAGATGCAACTGTCCATCTATATTTGAAGCCATTTTTTGGGGGTCAGAAGAGATCATAGTCTTCTAATTTCTTCTAGTAGCAGACTAACCACCAAATTTAGATTTCTTTTCTAGCCAGATGCTAAGAGCTTGCATCATCTAGAGACCCAATCCTTAAAACATTTCTTTCTGTGGAAGCTGATATATTATACTGATGATATGTATTTGCCTGTGCAGTTTCTGTTGTATATGAAAAAGTAACAGAAATCGGTGATCATAGTTAAGCTCCTATGTCTTGCTTTCCTTGTGCTTATTTTGTGCTTTCACATTCTTCCCAAGTTTTGTGGACCAGTAACAATGATTACAGGCTGAGTATTCCTTCTGTTGGACAAACGTAGATATGCCTTTTTGCTGTTGGCCTTCTGTCTGTGATGAAGGACATTAAAATTAAGAAAATTAGGTTGCTTAGAAATACTGGCATTGGTTTTATTTTTCTGTGTAGGAAAATGGAAGGTGAAAACAGATAAATAAAGTAAATTTGTAAGTAAGTATTACTCCAAGGATAAAAGTTGTGTTAAAACATAACTGCAGAATCACAGAATGGTAGGGGTTGGAAGGGACCTCTGAAGATCTAGTCTGAACCTTCTGCCAGAGCAGATTTTTATAAAGCAGATCACGCACGAACACATCTGGGTGGGTTTTGAATGACTTAAGAGGAAACTACCTCTCTGGGCATCTGGTCCAGTGCTCTCTTACCCTTACTATAAGAAAGGTTCAGGTCTGATCTCTGATGTTACAAAGTATGCCCATTACCTTTTGTTCTATCACTGAGCACAAATGAGAAACATGCTTCTATCACATACTCATTCTTTAGATGCTTAGAATCATTTGAGATATCCCCTAAGTTTTCTCCTCTCTAAGTGAAAAAGACTCAGCTCTCTCAAAATCTTATCACAGGGCAGATGCTCTAGCAGATTGATCTGCTTAGTGGCTCTGCACTGGACTCTTTCCAGCAGCTCCTTGTCCTTATCAATATGTACATAAACCTGTGCAGGTGTGCTAAAACGAAACAGCCAAAGAATTCCTGTAATATGCCCAGTGATCATCTGATTTTTACAGATAGAACTTTGAAGCCAAAACTGTTCATTACAGAGCCTCAGCTTTGAGTTGGTAGTTTGTCTTGAGTGATTGTTTTTTTTTTTTTTTGGAGTAGAATGTTTTATTTTAAAATACGCTCTTAATAAAATAACATTCAACATTAGATACACCACATTAAGAACATCCAAAATCATGTGTCATACAGTAACACATAGGTTACAAGAACAAGTTTTAATTTTTAGAACTTTTATGACTAAGACATGCAGAAGATACATTGAGGAAAACATGAGTAACTTCAATCTTGGTGCTTAAAGGCAGCCCTAGATAGTTGTACACTATTTAGGTTATGGTATTGCTGACATTGGAAATACTGCCTGTAGTGTACAATTGTGCCTTGGTCTTCCCATGAAACAAATGTGGGACTTGCAAGAGCAATCAAACAAAATTCCTTCCTGATCTATTTTAAAGATGATGTAATGGTTGATGATTTACTGTAATTATTACATATTGAGTTTACAATAAATTACCCTCAGTATGGATCGAGACAATAAAGTAATCATAAAGTAATCCTGTTTATACAAGCAGATGCAGGACTTCTGATAGTTTTGTTCTGGTTAAAGCATAGGCATGCTACGTAACTCCTTCAAAGTTTAGTGGTGAGTGGTGTTTCATGAAGGGAAAAATCACTAGTATGAAGTATTTTCATTCTTTTTTGAACTTAGTGCAAAATCCTTGTCCTGATGTTATTAAGGATTTAGCCTGTGAGTACTGTTAGGCTGTACAGTAATACTATGAAATAAATTTCTAACTAAAAGACTTGGAAACATTATTTATAGATGTGTGCAAGCAGCAATTTCTCCAGACTATCATCTACAGGCAAAACATGGTGAAGCTTTCAGATTGTTTATGTACAACTTTTCTCAGTTGTCCAGGAATTAAGAGATTTAGGAAGGCAAAAGTCTTTAACTAAAGTCTAAATAACTGAAAATAGTCTTAACATCTTGCTCTAAAAATAAAATCAACTGAATGTACTTTCGGGAAAAGCTGCTTTTAATAAAGAACTTTATCTGGAGTTGAGCTAATGACCTAGATAAAGTTTGAAACTCAAATGAAGCAGTATGGTTGTAAGCATGCTAAACTATGAAGGCCAAATCTAGGATCTGATATAACTGGCTTGTTTTGCCAATAAAGGACCATTAGCGAATCATTGAAACATTAGGGATCGGAAGGGACCTCAAAAGATCATTTAGTCCAATCCTCCTGCCAAAGCAGGACCACCTAGACCAAGTCACACAGGAACAGATCAAGACGGGTCTTGAACATCTCTAGAGAAGGAGACTCCACAACCTCCCCAGGCAGTGTGTTCCAATGCTCTATTGCCCTCACCGGGGAGAAGTTTCTTCTGATATTTATATATAACCTCGTCTGTTCCAGCTTGCACCCACTCCCCCTTGTTCTATCACCTATGACCTCGAGAAGAACCTGGCTTCATCCTCCTGACACCCACCTCTCACATATTGATAGACATTAATGAGGTCACCCCTCAGCCTCCTCTTCTCCAAGCTCAAGAGACCCAGCTCCCTCAGCCTTTCCTCATAAGGCAGCTGTTCTACTTCCTTCATCAACTTTGTTGCTCTACGCTGGACACCCTTCAGCAGCTTTGTGTCCTTCTTGAACTGAGGGGCCCAGAACTGGACACGATACTCCAGATGCGGCCTCACTAGTGCAGAGTAGAGGGGGGGAGAACCTCCCTTGATCTGCTAATCATCCCCCTTCTGATCCCCCCCAGGATGCTCTTGGTCCTCTTGGCCACAAGAGCACATTAGAGGTACAGTCTCAGCAGCAGCCGTGGTGAAGCTATTTGCGTTTCAATTCTGTGTGTGTTCCTGATGTATACTGGCATTTCCCTTCTCTGCAAATCGGAGAAAGGTTTCTACGATCTCCTGTCCAAACCGAGCTGTGTCTGTGCTAGCCAAGACCACCTGCAGCTCCACAAGGCACAGATTTCCAGGTAGCTCTGCCTTTGAAAAAAATGCCAGGTGGTTGTTAATGTAATTCTCTTTTTCTTTGAGAGGACTAAGTGAAGTTTTCATCACACTTTATGTGGGATGTGGGATGTGGGAAAACTGCCTATTAGAAGATCAGATGGAAAATCTTGTTCACAAGATTATGCACTGCAGTGTAAAGGAGAAGCTTTTTTGCACAGCTTTGTTTGTTTTTTTATTTCGTGCTCATTTGCTCACAACTTGGTAAGTAAACCAAAAGTAGAAGAGTCCCCCCTCTGTCTCCCTTATAGCTCCTTTGCATATGCCACTTGTAGCCATAGTTCTTTTATGCAACCTGGATTGATGTTAGCCCTGTCTGACAAGGACTTCATTGCTGTTTTTAGCAATGAAAACCTTAATGTTGCTTCACTTTGAAATGACTGCCTTGTCCAGTGTTGGTATTCCACCATCCCCAGCAATAGTAACTTAGATGCCACTGGTAATGAAGCTATGAAAAGTCACAACTCATAATGTGTAAAATTCATACTGTGTAAAATAGAAACCTAAAAGGCACTGGGCTTGTATTATGGATGACATAACTGTATGAGACACGAATGCCTAAGTGAATTCTCTCAATGCAGCTTCATTCCTCCAAAGAAATTACTTGATCTGTGCTAGACGTTGCCAAATACGCATACAGTGCTTGGAATTGTACTCACAGCAGTTAATCTGAGGACAAGTAAGGCTGAAAAGGCACTACTGTCTCTTTGGTTTTTATCTCACTAAATAAACCCCAGCTTTCCCATGTGAAATATTTTAAATGTTGAAATGTCAGCCTGTGTTGTTCTGGTGCAAGAAAACATCAGCCAAAAACAGTGTTTGCCAGCTTAAAATGTTTTAACGGTCAGTGTTTCTAATACGTGAGTACTTTGTGATGATGATATGATGGCTAAAGTATAATAAAGGTAATAATTGGACTTCATTAATCATTGGGAAAAGCACACTAAAATCGTAGTGGGTATGTATTAATTGTTTAGAAAGGGACTTTGAGATAGTGTTTGCTTTTGTGTTTAAAATGTCTTTATGTTAATCCATTTTCATGGTTGTATTTAGTTGAATAGGGAAAAAATTTATAGATACTATAGCAAGCTGCTGCTGGGGTACATAAGTAGAAGGGTCACGGTAAGTCAAATTTACTTTATTAGAAGATTCACATAAAGGTGAAGAGGTGAGGGTGTCCCGGTGTAAAGGTAATGCTTGAATGTTTAACTTTCCTGTAATTTTAAAGAACTCTGAGCACCCAAAGTAAAATAAAAATAAAAATTGTGGTTTCTACACTCTGTTCTGCCGTGGTTTTTCCATCCATACAGCTTAGTTGTGGGTTCTTGTTTAGTTTGTCTTGAGGGGGCCAAGGGAAAGAGAAATGTACTCTCTGTATGCAGAGCTGATTGCCCTGTTTGTGATAAATGGTACCTGCTGTTCTGACACGATTCTGTTTGATTTTTTTTCTCACAGAAATCAGTTGGTACCTTAAAGATCAAGCATCTGTACTTAAGTGTGCCTATCTAAACGTACAAGCTCTGACACGATGCTTGCACATTAGTGACATAGCATTGATATATGAGAGGTCAGGAGAGAGGTTTGTGTCAGATTGAGTGCAGGCCTGCCAGCGCATGTTTAGTGGGAAGAATACCAGACTTTGTACTTGTCTGGGAGCTTGTGTATTGTCATGTTGTTATTGCTCACCTAACAAACAGTTCATTAAGCCATGGTAGCTCTTGCCTGTGATCCCGTTTGTATAGTAGTTGTTGTTGTCATATATAACTAGAATTCTCACCCAGCTTTTTACTATATGCATCTCAGCTAGCACACCTTTTTCATTCCCAACCTTTGACAGTGTTATTCTTCTCTTTTCAGGTGTGTGTACTCAGTGTAGTAAACACTTAGACAATCTAAGCATCAATAGAAAGCAAAGGCTGATGTGATAACTTTGAAAATCAGATTGTAACTAAATAAGAGGGCATATAGACAGTGTAGTTCATGCTTATTTTATTCCCCCAAACCAAGAACCCAGGGAGGGTATTAATACCTCATAGAAGTTCAAAACCTTTTTTTCTACAGATTTGCTTTTTTGCTCCCAAAATTTTACTAGTGTATTCCACCAGAAGTTAACATAAAGGTTTGTATCAATTCAAGAGATATAGAATTGTTTACATAGATTTCAAGTTAATTTAGGGACTTTTTCTAATTATATATGGAGAGAAGTTCTGGCACTCCTAAAGGGTTTTTTTCTGGTAAGAGCACTGGGCTGAGCTTCTCAGCCCTTACACATTTGATAGAGCTGCTGATGTTTCTGTCTGTTGAGAACTAACAGGCTATCATAGCTGGCAGAGGTGGGTGCTGAGAATTCCTGCCTCGGTGAAAGGCTGTGACATAGAGAATAACTTATGGAAGCTATGACAAAAGCAATTAGTAGCTCAGTGGGGTTTTTTTCAGCATGAATAGTAGGGTTGAGATAAGGACAAAGAAATACCACTCACCAATCACTGTCATTAGCAAAGCAGATTCAAATCAGGGAAATGATTGTTTTCTTTCCAGTCAAATCAGACTAAGTTAATGAGCAGCCAAACCTTAAACACACTTTCTTCCTACCCCTTCTTTCTTCCTGGGCCCAACTTTACTCCTGATTTTCTCTACCTTCTGCTCCCAAAGCTGTGCAGGGGAACAGGGAATGTGCATTACAGTTAGTTCACCATGTCTGGTTTCTGCTGCTCTCTCCTCCTCAGGAGAACTCCTTACACACTTCTGCTGTTTTATCCTGAGGTCTCTGCCACAGGAGACAGTCCTTCATTAACTTCTCCAATGTGAATTCTTCCTACAGGCCACAGTTTTCCATGAACTGCTCTGGCAGTAGGTCCCTTCCATGGGGTGTCAGTAGTTCATCAAGTGGACACAAGTCTTGCCAGCAAATATGCTCCAATATAGGTTTCTCTCTCCATGAGTCCATAGATTCTGCCCAAAATCTACTCAACCACTGGCTTGCCATGGGTTACAGCCCTCTTTCCACATCTGCTTCCTGTAGTCTCCAATCCTCCACAGACATCAAATGTATATCACCCCCACCATTAACCAATATGGGCTGCAGAGGGACATCCTCACTCACTATGGGCATGAGAAACATCTCAGTTCTTGTGCCTGGGGCACCTTCTCCCTGTCTTCCTTCACTGACCTTAGTGTCTGCAGTGTTAGTGTTTATCCTCTTCCACTACAATTACTCCTGTGCAGATTTCTCCCCTTTTTAAATGTTACTACAGAGGTGCTGTCAGTGTCACTGATAGGCTCAACCTTGGCCAGCAGTGGATTCATCTTGAAGCCATCTGGCATTATTAGCTCTATTGGATGTAAAGGAAGCTTCTAGCAGCTTCTCAAAGAAGACACCATGTTGCCCCCCGCTACAAATCAAATACTTTTCTTTCTGTCTGTTGGGAATTTTTTATGTGATGCCAGGTGGATGGGTATCTCTGTGGCAGATTTACAATTTAGGAAGAAGGGGGAAAATTACTTTTATAGTCAAAAGTAGAAATACGTACACATTCATTGCCTAATAGAAGGAGGGTTAGACCTGCTTCCTCTGTATCAAAGGATGCTCTTTGCTAAACAATGTTGCATTCACCTCTTCCTGAATTATATAATCTCAAACATGTTTTCATCATTTAGACTTCTATGTATGGAGACTGAAGTAAGTTTAATCAAAAATTAAAGTGTTAGCAAGCTGTTCAAAGTGTTCTGTTTGCTTTTAGTTTTCGTGTTGAAAATTCTTTAAAATGGGTCTATAAACTGTGATTGGAGTAGTTATTTTTGGAACTGTGTTGTGTGCATAAACAGGCAGGGGGCACCTACTTCTGAGAAAATCACAAAGCTGATGCTGTTTTCTGTTGACAAAATCATAGCTGCATAAAAATGGTGACATTTGCATCAAAGTGAGAAAGAGAAGGCAATTGAAAGTCTCATTTTGCTGTCTCGTTCCCCTTCTGTGGTGGATAATGTTCAGAAAATGCGGTCTGGGAGTGTTCAGAGTTGGTGAGGCACATGAAGTCAAAAGGACAGCAAAAGAGCTTGATATTAGAACTCAAATATCATCTCTTGCACTTGTACTTGTTGTACTGTGATTCACCTTGATACATTAGAGGATGCTAAATATACTACAGATCTGTCTTTAATATAACACAAATAAATAGCAAAAGAAAACTTGATTATCTCCTCATACATCCTTCAATTGGTATTTTTATTCTGGAACCCAATAATAGAACAAATAAAATGGGAGGCATTCTCACCATGGGTGATTCATCCCCACAGCCTGTTTCTGCAAATGCTATTAGATGGAATGTAACATCCAGATGTTGTCTCATGAGTTTAGCTCCTAGGAAAAATATTCCACTAGTAATATCATAATTTCACAAGAAACCATAAAACAAAACTTGTGAAGAGATGGTAAAAACTTACTTATTTTTAATCCTATTTGTAATAGGAGAGGCCTTTCCTCTCCTATTGACAATGCAGAATTCTTTCCCTTTGCAGTTCACGTAAGAATATGTTCTTGTTGTAAAAACACAGATAGTATGATGATCCTTTAATTGAGTGATATTGAATAATGGGGAACTGACTTGAGAATCAGTTTAACAGTGTCTTCCAGTTTGACAAGTACAGTATCCAAGTTGTATTATGCTTTGTCTTTTGGACATGCCAATTTTAAAATATTAAGTGTAAAACATACTTTAGACAGTGCTGTAACATCTCTGGGGATAATGCATGGGAATTGATTTTAAATCATTACCAAGTCAGCGATCACATTTCTTGTAAATGAGCAGAGTCTCTATCTTTGGTTTAGTGGAAATAGTTAATGGCTCGGTATTAGTTGAGCTTGGAAGTTTTGTTGTGGGGGAACTGGTCTATTTGGAATGTACCTGGTCCATGAGGCATGTGCAGACATCTGAAAAAGATGTGACAGCATTGAAAACTGGAAGGAACACGTAGAAGAAACTTTGAAGTCCAAAATATGTCTTTGAGTAAACTGGAAGTCAAGTATAAAGGCATGATTACACTTCAAGACTTGTGTTGTAGTAGTCTTTTATTCCTGAGATGGCATAGAATAACTTTTTGCCTTGAAGGCTATTTTTAGTAAAAGAAAGCAACTTACAATAGCAATGTAAGGATGACACTATAGTGATAAATATCTGTTAACTGAGCAGTATAAGGTAATTGTACCCTTGTATTCATTTTTTTAAGGTGTTGCAGAAAAGTACTATATTGGACTATACTGGATTGCATACGCTGCATTAGAGATTAAAGTACAACATGCATACATAGAACACTTTGGGTCAGGAGACATCTTCAATTTGGTCAGGTTGTTCAGAGCCCACCCAACCTGACCTTAAATGTACCGTGAGCACTGTGGCCATTTTTAGGCACCACAGTATAAGAAGGACATTGAGGTGCTGGAGTGGGTCCAGAGAAGGGCAACGAGGCTGATGAGCGATTTGGAAAACAGGTCTTATAAAGAGTGGTTGAAGGAATTGTGGTTATTTAGTCTAGAGAAGAGGAAGCTGTAGGCATTGCTATCTACAATGGAAAGTGGCTTCAAGGTGTGTTGGGGAGATTTAGATCGGATGCTAAAAAGCAGCTCTTTACTGAAAGCATGTAGCTACCTTGGGCTACATCAAAAAAAGTGTGGCAAACAAGTCAAGGGAAGTGGTTCTGCTTCTCTACTCTTCCGAATCCCTTACCTGGAATATTGTGTTCAGGTCTGGAGTTTCAGTTGTAAGGACATGAGCCTGTTGGATTGAGTCCAAAGGAGCACTATGAAGATGATCAGAGCACCTCTCTTACAAGAGAGACCTAGAGACTTTGGGTTGTTCAGAAAGGAGAAGAGAGAACTCCAGGGGAACCTTATAGCAGCATTTCCGTACCTAAACACATTATATGAAAAAGCTGGAGAGAAGCCTCTTACAAAGGTATTTAGGATGAACGATAAAGGTTTCAAGCTGAAAGAGAGTAGATTTTAGATTAGATATAAGGAAGAAAAATCTTCATCATGAAGGTGGTGAGGTACGCCCAGAGAAAGTCTTCTTCCCAAAGGATTCAAAGCCATGTTGTGTGGAGCCCTGGGCAGTCTGGTGTAGTGAGAGGTGTCCCTGGCCATGGCAGGGGGTTGTTAGGTTGGAAGGGACCTTTAAAGATCAAACCTATTCTATGACATCACTTGTGCATGATGTTCTCAAGGATCTCTTGCTGCTCCAGATTCATGTTTGATATGAAGCCATGTTGTTGAGTAGTATGGGGTAGTTGTAGGCCTGTAGGGATAGGGTCTCTTTGTCACTAGAAAGGCATGGTTAAGTATTTACTACTCTGTCCAACTAATTTCTACCTCCTGAGTAGAAGTATTTGTTAGAACTAATAGTTGTAAGTGCTGTTAGTAGTTAATACAAAAGTAAAAGGTGTTTTGAGTCACAAGATACTCATAAAAATACAGTTTTAAGAAAAGGGAAAAATAATGCCAAAAAACAAAATCCTCTGCTATTCCATTGCTCACTAATGAAGGTGGGACTTACCCAAAGCGAGTTCTTCCAGTCTGGTGTAAAACTGTCATGTTGATACAAGGTATAATTAATCAACATTTTTTGTGGTGTATAATAAACCTGTAAGGCATAAATGCTAGAGTGCTGCTGGACGCACTTGTATGTGATATAGGCAGTCAATGTTTTAGACTCATTCCCCAAATATTAAGAAGGAGTGGAATAAATTATACTGTATGCAAGATAAAATTGTTGATCTAATGTTAATTTCCCTGTGCATTCACTCTCCCATTTAATCTGGATTTACATTTTTATTGGTTTGGAGGTCATTATTTGTGTATGCTGTGGCATTGGTTTTCTAAATTACAACTTTGTGCTTTCAAGCATAGCCATTTTCATTTGAAAGGGATGTACTGAAAACGTGCTAAGAGAGCCAACTGTTAGACAATGCTGTCCAAAGTTTTTTTTTCCAGGACTTAATGGCTAGCCCTCTGTTTTGACCTCAAGTGAAACAAGTACCCCTCTTACCTAAGTATATGACTCTCGAGCAGGAAATATTACACAAGAAAAAGTAGCGTTCTGATTTCACTTTTTAAAATTCACTGTAACCTGACCTGGACTAAAAACACTTAAACTGTTTGGGTTTACTGGGAAAGAATCATTGCACATTTTAACTGAGCATCTGGTATGCATGCATCTATACCATATGCAATCCCAGTGTCTTTAGAAGGTGAAAGGCCAGTGTAGTGGTAATTTTGCCCTCTTTGCACCAGATGTTAAAGCTCTGCAATGTCCCTGAGTGACCATTAGGTCAGAAGCAGCTGGGATTGGTGGTTTATGTTTAATTTATTATCACACTATTAATCTATCTGACTGTCAGAACTCTCTCTTCCTCATCATTTCCAGAAGTCTTACTATTATGGAGCAGTTTAATTTTCCTTATGATGGATCACTTTTTCTTTTGGCTATTTATTTACATAGATGAAGCTCAATATCCATTTTTTGGATATACTACTGATAGTGGAAATATATAAATCTAGTAAGTCATTAAGCTTTAAAAGCATAACTGAATTTATTTTGTGCAATATATTATGGGTTAAAACATGTCTCATACAATCACCTTTGTGCTGAAAAGAAATTAAAGGTAATGCACCCTATTCCACCTTCACTTCCCACAGCCCACCAACAGACTTCTCCACTTTTTTCATTTACAAGTATATTCACATTTAGCTGATTTGTGTCTTGGGCTCTTGTTTGGTGTTGTCTAGTTCTGCATTTGTGTTTTTATGGGTAGAAGAAGAAGAAAGAGAGAAGAAACACTGGGGGAACGGAAGAGCTAATGACAACAAACTCCAAGCCTCTTTTCCTTGGTTCTATTGGTAATGCTGGAAATATTTCAGCTAATGGGGGGACAAATGGGCAACAGTGTTCTAATCTATTTTACCATCAAAGTGTTTTCTCACTTTAGGATTTCATAGGGGATTTTAATAGCTTAGTAACTTCAACATTGTGGTCTTGATTACCTTTTAAAGGAACAACAGGATGGGGGGAAGATAACATTTGATTCCTGTATTTTTGTGCCTACTGCCACAATGTATGTTTTTAATGCTTGCTACAGAAAAATGCTTCGTGGAATTTATATTTTGCTTCAAGAAATGAAGCCTTCATGCAAATGGATTCTTCATTATGGTGCTAAAAGCAATGGTGGAGTTTGCAGGACTAAATTATTCTTTGCTGTCCTAGCT
>VZRI01006872.1:374986-405314 GCA_013397515.1 Upupa epops
GGGGTAGGAACATGGAGCGAATCGCTTGTTTTTCTTGATGCTCCTATGAAAAGTGAGATGTTGGACCTCAGTTGCATTATTAGATGTGTGGCTAGTGTGGCTTCCCAAGAGCTTAGGAAATGCTCATCTTGGGAAACAACTGTTCTCCAAGCAGACAGGAGTGAAAGGAGGATAGTGTGTCATGCAGATGTGAGTTCTGCCACCATCTACCTTATGTAATAAAAAGAAAACAACATCATTTACACAGAAGGGTCTTGCATAAAACCTGTAATGCTTTCTGTTAAAGCAGACCAGTATGCTGAAGAATTGAACTGTCTTATGCACGCTGCACATAACTCTAACATATTTAAAAATTCAGAACAAGGTTAATTGTATGAGGTTCAACAAGGCCAAGTGCTGTGTCCTATGCTTGGGTTATAACAACTTCATGGTAGGTTTCAGACCTGGGGAAGTGTGATTGGGAAGCTGCATGTCAGAAATGGATCTGGCAGTGTTGGTTGAACACAAACCAGTAGCATTTTCAGGTGGCCAAGGTGGCCAACAGCATCCTGGCTTGTGTTAGAAAGTGTGATCAGCAGGAGTAGGGTGGTGATCATCCTCTTGCACTCAGCACTTGAGAGGCTGCACGCTGAATGTTGTGTTTAGTTCTAGATCCCTCACTATTAGAAGGACACAGAAGTGCTGGAGCACATCCAGAGAAAGGCAACAAGACTCGTGAAGGGCCTAGGTCACAAGGCTTATGAGGAGCATCTGAGAGAACTGGGGGTTTTTTAGCCTATGGAAATGGAGGTTGAGGGGAAATGTTTCTTCTCTCTACAGCTCCCTAAAAGGAGGTTGGAGTTGAGGAATGGGACAGCCTTTTCTCCCTCGTGGCAAGTGACAGGACTAGAGACAATGTTTGCAAGGTGCACCAAGGGAAGTGTAGGTTGTATGTGTAGGAAGAAATTCTTCACTGAAAGAACAGACTATGCAGGGCAGTGGTAGAGTTACCATTACTGGAAGTATTTCAGCAGTGTATGGAGCTGTTGCTTAGGAAAGTGTTTTAGTCCTGGCAGTGATGGGTCAAAAGTTGGACTTGATCTTAAAGGACTCTTCCAACCAAAGATATTTTGTGAATCCTCATAGAATCATTGAATCATTAGGGATCGGAAGGGACCTTGAAAGATCATCTAGTCCACTTCCCCTGCCACAGCAGGATCACCTAGAACAATTTGCACAGGAACACATCCAAATGAGTACCTAATGATGAGACTCCAGCTTTACTCAGCTTAAACTTTTTCACCAACTCCTGCAGAACTGACCAAGTGATTGTGTTCCATTTTGCCCACTCTAATGGTTTTTGAGATAAATTGGTGTGCTAAGACATTCAATAAGCTGAAGGGGGCCTACAAGAAAGCTGGAGAGGGGCTGTTTACAAGGGCTTGTAATGGTAGGAGCAGGGGTAATGGTTTCAAGGTGGAAGAGGGGAGGTTTAAACTCGAAGTCAGGAGGAAATTCTTCACAATGAGAGTGCTGAGACACTGGAACAGGATGCCTAGGGAGGTTGTGGATGTCGCCTCCCTGGATGTATTCAAGGCCAGATTGGATGGGGCCTTGAGCAACCTGGTCTTGCAGGGGATGTCCCTGCTCATGGCAAGGGGGTTTGAACTAGGTAATCTTTAAGGTTCCTTACAACTTGAACCATCTATGAAATGAAGAGGTAGTGGATTTTTCTTCAGTTTAGTTTAGCCTTCTTTCCAACGAGTATATTCTGTTCCTCACCCTCTTCCTCCAGTGCACTTGTTTAAAAATTAAAATACCCACATTTCAATTCCTATTAATACCTTCTATTGACAGCCGTAGTCAACTGTTTATTTTATGCTTTGCTGTAGGCCAAATCCTAGTTCCTATAAGATTTATTCCACATTAATTCGCCTCTGAACCCTGAAGACTGTAGTAAAGTCTCTAATCTCCTTTAGCACATTGAAGAGGGACACAATTGAATTGGCAATAATTAATGAAACATCTTTATGATGGACTGTATCTTGCTCCCCTGCCCTTTGATATTTGTAGACTTTCTTAGTTCTTTGGCAAAAACTCTTTTCCTCCTTTCCTTTTCTGAGCTATTTGTGCTAATACTGTTGCAAATTACTCAACTAGGTTTTCAAATTACACCCTTCAAAGACACAACAAAGTTTGAATTCAGTCACCCTGTGTCTGAAATGAAGTCTCATCTGGAGAGCCATACAATGTGGAGGTAGTCTTACAGTCAGTGAGCCTTGCCTATGTATTTGTTTTCTTTTGGGTCTTTCTGGAGCATTACACTTAATCAGCACATTACATGAAGATACAGCTTTTGATACCTGGTTTTTTACTTCAACCTCCATTTCCATACTACATTTATACACAATAAAGCTGCTGTTACTTTTCAATTTTAGATGTAAAACCTAAAGAATAAACATAGGTTTACTTGTATTATGTTATGCTTTTCCAAAACTTCACAAGAAAAACTTGGAGGAGGGGAAGGCATTTTTTCCTTACTTTTCTTAAGCCCCAAGTTGAGCTTGGCATGTAAAATTTAAGGAAATGACCAGTAAGAATATATTAATTCTCTGTTGTTTGAAATGGTTCCAACTGTTGATTATCTGCAATTGCAGAAACATTGACCACGTCTCTATCCTCCCTTAAACTGATTTTACTGTGCCTCTCCAAGCTAGCCTAGCAAAGGACTTAATTTCATGATGTTCCTTTAAAAAAAGCCTTTAAATAATCCTGCCTGTGCTCTGCTACCTCACAAAACTCAAGCAGCAGATTCTCCAGAGTATGCTTAAGGGATGCCTGTGCTCATAAGGTAAAACTTAAGAGTCTCTGCCAGTTAATGGTGTTTTTTGCTAGTACTTCAGAAGTCCCAACTGATAAATGGCCATCAAATTTAAGATGTAACCATTATTAAATATCCATACCTAAGAAGTATCTCAACTATGCTACAATATGATCTTGTCATATTCTGGCCTTAGAGACAACTAGTTATTCCTTAGCTTATACCACCTTTTGTGACTGCACTAAATATTCAGGAAGATTATCCTTCCCATGGACAGGAAAAATTATGAAATCCTCAAGGAGTCATTTCCTGCTGCAGTGGCTTTGGTCTTAGAAATACCAGCCTTGATCAGTGGACAGTGTAATATGTGGAGTATCCCATGAGAGTCCAGTATGTTAAAAAAGCAGATTTCAAATGTTTGAACTGTCAGACTGAGCAATCTGAACTAGATAAACTGTAGTGGTTTTTACATTATGAATGATACAAACTATAGGACGATAGGACATGTTTCCTATACCTTGTCTTTCTCCAAATCAACTTCATTTTTGCTCCCCTTTCTCATGCCCCATGACGACATAATATTTCTTAAATAACAACCCAATCACTTTGGCAAACTAATGCTTTAAATTATGGCAAGCTAGGGACAGTAACCTCCTTCTCTGAAAAGCTGGAGGATGCTCAGGACTTTGTTTTCTGTGATAGGGTTACATGGTATATGTTTCAGCGTAGCAAGGTGGTAAATAGATCAGTGCATTCTGAAATAGATTATTTTGTAATTTTTTTTCACTGCTGAGAGAAGGAGTAGGTTATTTACAAGTGGTGTTCATTTTTCATGTCATTATTCCCACGGGAATTAACATAAATCAGACGAGCTCAAATGTTCTAATTTCAGTGTGGGACCAGCAGCTGTTTCCCAGAAGTTCAGACATGCAAGACTTTGTAAGTCACCAGTCAGACAGGCAAAGTCAGCTATATCCAGTTTCATGCCATGATATATTCATACCACATATGCCCACTGGAGATTATGATAACAAAAGGATTGTGTAGGGCTTCCGAGAAATTATGAGTTTAAGTAAACAGTTATGTAATTGTCCACCTCACACTCTGTAAATCATCGAGGCATAAAAATGCAGCATGTGAATGACCAGGACTTTGGAGGTATGCAGTAGTGGACTGGTGCAAATGTGAGTCTTGGAGCAGTAGCAAGTACTAAACCCACATCTTTTCAGTCTTAAGCATGTCCGTAGAATCAGATGAAATGAATGCAATGTGTGGTTCTCGGTCTATGCCATCCAAAAACATTAACATTGGAGCAACTGGGAAGAGATAAACAACTTCTGCTTCATTCTTTTGGTCTGTGATTGGACTGCTCTTAAGGCATAACCCATGGAAATAAGCCTGCTATAATGGTGTCTTTGTAAGAATGTATAGATTCTTCTTTGTCCCTTCTGGTGGCAGATTTTCCTGGGAATCCTCTTCTTTGCGCCTGATTTGCTGGCCAGCAAGTGGAGAGAAAGTAAAGGCAAAGGCAGAAGTCTTTGCTACCTATTTTATTGGTCAAAGGTATTGAGATGATTTTTTTGAAAATATTTTTTACAGAATACGTCATGTAGGAGTGTGCTGTGTTGTGCAAAATTGTGGAAAAAATAAGTTAAGAAGGATTATCTGTGCCTTGAATTGAACTTTTCAATTTAAGACTCAGTGCCCAGACCCAAGGATGATGTCTCCTTTCTTATAAAGTCCATAATAGTTTCTCTGATACAACTAAATCTAGGATTACTGTTCACCTTTGTGGTGCACAAGAATGGAGAAGGAATAGCTGGGAGTCTGCAGTCTCTGAGAGACAGAGATTAAGCATCTGTGTGTTTCAGTTTCATCATTACTTCAATACAGAAGGGATCAGATGGTAGGCACACACGTGGTAAGAGCATTTGTGATCATGTCAGAAATCTACACCCTTTACCCTCTATTACAGTCTTGGATTTTGGAATGTTAAAATATCCTTAATAAACCTTAGGAAAAGTTACTATTGGTTTAATGTAATGCTTAAGTTTGTTTTACATAAAGTATTTTTGTTAAAATATCTCCACAATTGCTGTTGAGATCGCTACGGTTTACGCACACGATATTTCACAAAGCACTAGCATGATGTGAGTGGTGATTTTTATTCGTTCTGTTTTGTTGAAGACTTCCATTGACAATAGTGAGGTTTTCACTATCATAATCAGACCATTTTGTGGCATTTTATCAGTAGAAGGAACTGCTAGCTTGAAAGCAGCCACCAAATGGCACCAGTTTATTGAAAGGCAACATTAGGCCTTTAATTTAGTGATGTGTGGTTTGTTTTTTTATCTGAAGTCGTGTAACTTAAACTATATATCAATTAATGTTATCCTAGGTATAGATGTTATTATCTAGTGACTTGGTTCTTGATGGCACCCATGTTACAGAGGTTTTAAGTATATGCATTACTTATTGGGAGAAAAATCCTCTTCAGGCTTATTACTTCAATACTAATTGGAATTTACTGGAGATTTACTACATTAGGCCTGAAGGTTCCATTTGGCTATTTCATTAATATGAGTGATCTTTCTTTTACAGAAAGCAAGCATTATCTTACCTTATTTTGTTCAGTGTTTTTCAACAGACTAGCTATAGAGGATCCATCTCCTTGAAGTGTGTGTTTGTACAATCATCTCCTTTTTTTTCCTCCCTACTCTCATTTCTTATATCCTATTCCAAAAGCAAGATGAAGGAGGGATAAGATTGATTAATGTAGGAGTAAGGAGGTTAGACACACTGCACTTCTGTTGACTTTTGACTTTGGCCTAATAGAGATATATTGGGATATTTTAAAAAGGCAGGTTGGGTCTAAAGATTAATTCCCTTTATACTGTTGCTTAAATCTCTTTCCTCTCCCGGTCACAGAGCACTGGTATGAAATATTCAGTAAACAGATGTGAATTATGCATTCACGGAAAGTGGAAATTTAGGTAGCTGTTTTCATGTGGGAAAAATGTGCTTTAAAGCCTATACTGGGATACACGGGAATAGTTGTTACACTGCAAACAAAGTAAGAATTAGTGTCATGCTTAGAATGGGAGAAAGTATTTATAGCTGATAACCACATTATATAGTCAGTGAGTTTAAATAAACAGAACCGTAGATACATTTTTGCAAGAGTAGAAAGGGTTTAGTACTCATGTCTCTCTCATTAATACATTTAATCAGTTACTAATGACATTTAATTAAGTCGTACTACCTTCACAAAAGTATGAAGATGACTGTAATACGAAAGAGGAAGTTTTGTATCATTAAATAGTGCTATGAGCCTCTCCAGCTTTGTCAGGTAAAACCAATGTTAACTACTCGTAGTTGAAATACAGTCAGATATGGATCAGGTAGATTTTGAAACCTACCCAGACCATTTGGGACTAGTAATTGCAGAATTCACTAATCTGTCTCACATTCAGTACTGTGTCAAAATAAATGAGAATAGAAAGTATGTTATTGTTTCCTATGCCTTTGTTGTCCTTCCCTGATTAATAAGCAGTCTGTTCTGGGTATGCTTTTATTAATAAAATAAGAAATAACTGTACACATTGAATTAGGAAAAGAATGTATTTTCTTCTGAATTGCATCTGCACATCTTTCCATGGGCTTTCTGTAATCACTATATGGTCTTACTGCATTTAGTCTGGTCAATGATTTAAGTAAATACTAAGTATCAGTATCCCTTTTGGTGACACACATAAGTGGTACAGCAGTAATTGGTTGAATATGAGTATCTCATGCCCCTGTATGTTCAACAGCTATTATTCTGCTTGAAGGGAAAAGGGTAACTTAAAGAGAAAGGGGATGAGGCAGGGGGAAGACATGCTGATATGCATTAAAAGATATCATGTTAATAATCCTTGCAACACCAAGTTAGGCAGAAGGTTGAAGGTCAGGCTCAGGGGGCAGCTGTGAACTTCTGAGGGAGCCGGTTCAATAAAGAAAACCACAGTGTTGGGGGGAAGGGCAGATTTATTGTCAGAGCAGTGGATTCTGCATCTGCTCCTTTGGTTTCATATGGATCCAAAAATCAGAATTTTGTATTGCTTATCAGCACAGAGCCTGCACTATTGAGGAACAATCCCTGTCTGAGCTTTTTTCACTCTGTCTTATGTAGGTAGATTATTTATCTTGTTGTAAGGCACAGAATGCACTGTGGGACTGTGATTCCAGCTGTACAAATAGTACGTGTTTGCACCAGAAATGTTGATTTCTATGCTGAGTGGCTAATAACTCCTAATACAGCTGTACCTAGAGCTACATTGAGGGAAGGCAGCTAATGCCACTAAGAAGCCTCCTGTATGTGTCATCCATGTGCCCTAGCAGCTATTGAGGGGAAAGAAAACTACCTTCTGTCTTCTCTTACTAGCAATAGCCTTTAATAGTATGCAAGAGACTCTTGTTTAATTTTGGGGCCTCTGGACCCTGGCACATTTAGAGATTCCTCTTTGCTGATTATAAATGTAGACAACATTTCATTGAAAAAAATACCCAGAATAAAAACCCCCAAACATAGAACCTCTAAAAATAATGCTATGTACAAGATATTTAGAGAGTTATAGATGCAGGAATTACTATATGACTTTAAAAGTAGCTTTAAAGAGAAAGAGTACTGCACTTAGAGTGCACTATGGATAATCAGAGTATCTTAATGCATATATATACTTTTATTAGTAAGATAGTATTAGTAAGATTAGATCTGGTGTTTGCCACTGCCCTTAATTTCTGTTGAAATCACTGAAAAAATCCTGGTTGAGTTTTTATTTTAACTGTTGGTTTGGGTTTTTTTTCATGATGTACCTGTCACTGGCACTTCTGTAACTAATTTTACATGCCACAAGTTAATATAGTAGAACATATCAAATATTTGAAAATATGCATTGAGTTAGCTTGCCTGGTGTGTTGCTGAGGGGCTTTGCTTCCTTTTCAAAGGCACAGTGTTTCTTGAAGATTTCCAAAATTTTTGGGGAACGTCCTCTCAGGATTTTTCCTTTTCTTTTTTTTTTTTTTTAAACATTCCCAGATTGGTTTAAAGATATTTCCCTCCAGGGTTAGCAGGTGTCAGGATGAAATACCCATGCCTTTCTGCAATATCAGGTTTAGAATTTCTTAAGGGAATGAGACTGCAACCAAGATGGTTCATGGTTTGCTAAACCCTTTAGAGTCTGGAAGCTAACTAAGAAAACAGGGGAGTGACAGTGTGAGATGAAGCCCATTTGGACTTCAGCTTTTCTAATTGTAAACTTTGGAAAAGCATGGATCAAGTCATGTTTCATGTTGGCCAAACCATGTTTGGAAGAGGCTGTTGAGTGAAGTAGTCCAATGTTTGCTCATCATCCAATATTCCTTCATGGAAATATGTTGCTATAAACCAGTCAAGGTCTGTTCTATCTGCCTTGATGACATTGCAATACTATTTGTTCACTTGACTACAAGGAGAGCAACATGCAGTGGAGTTCCATTAGCACCTGGAGGGTGGCCTTCTACAGTATGGGATGTTGCAAGAATTACTGCATTATTTCAGCTGTTCTTGTGCAATTAGATGGACTATTGCTCCAACATGCAGCTGAAAAGGGTTTTCTTGCTTTATGTTCACAGTGTAAATGAAGTAAAAACATGATGATACATGTCTGTTACCTTGTAAAATAAACCTCTACTCTTTTAATTCTTCTCACTTATCAGAAAAAAAATCTCTGTAACATCCAGAAGTACACAAATCCTAACTCAGATATGTGGGAATGGCATGATCCAGTTGTATACTGTACTGAATTACTACAGAGATAAGATTATCTAACATGAACATAGCAATGTTACAGAGAGCTCATTAAATGAAAGGGAACCTCTGCAAATGGTATTTCATGTTTTTGATCCAATATTCCAAGAAATGACAGATTTCTCCTGTAAAAAGCCAGTGGCCTGCTTGTAATCCTGCTTGTAATATTAGAAATACTCTTTTTCTGAAATATTTTGAAATACGCTAAGTTCTGCTTTTTCAAACCAAACAGAGCTATCTAATACTTGTGTTAATCGTCCTAGTAAACAGTCACTCTTTTTCCACTTCTGGTATCCCAGAGATGGCATTGTGGCCAGCTGCCACTACATGTGGGGATAGTTCCTGTGATTTGGACACCTGTCAGCAAGAAACTGAAAACCCCTCAGAACAAAAAGCAGCTGCCATGTGTAATGATTTAATATTAATATATAATAAGGATCTAGAGCCTTTGTATTGCACTATAAAATAAATGGTGCAGATAAATCACTCGTGATACTCTCCAGCATTTGATATGCACTGTCAAGTATTTAACAAATAAAATAAAGCCTATTTTAGGAACAACTTTTTATACTAGATTTGAAACCTCTCTTACTCTCTGGAATGCTACAGGAGACAGGTTTTCTCTGGGTCTGCACTCTCAAAACCAACTGTTTTCCAAGTCATGCTCTAATGTATAGCTGTGTGTGTCAGATCGGAACTGAGCCAGTGCCTTAGCCATCAACATCAAAACATGATAGGAAGCTCTTCTCTGTGTGTGTGTGTGTGCGCGCACGAGCGCACATGTGTATTCATACAGTTGTTGCACACTAATTCGGACCCACTTGTTTTTAAACAGTTCTGTTGCAAATGTTCTTACAGTAATGGAAACCAGTATTTCTAACTTGATAGTAAGTCTTTACTAGCCCTCCTTCCTTGTATTAATTTAACACACAACTGCTATGCTCTATCTAAGCCTTAGGGCTGTATCCTAGAAGAAGGTTCTTGTTTTCCTTATTGGCTTACACATTTTAATATACAGGATTTTCATATGTCATTGGAAATACTGAATAATGATCAGACACATACTGTAAAAGCAAGTATTAAAATATACTTCTCATCTCAAAATAAGAGACAGTAATACTATTACCTCAGAATAGATTGTTCTGAGGAGAGCAAAGCATTTTGTGTGCCATGTCTGTACATTTTCACAGAATCACTGAATTATTGAGGCTTTCCAGACCTCTGAGATCATCAAGTCCAGACTATGACCTAATATTACCACATCATTTTCAGTATGGAGGACAGTGCTTTGCAAATCTGTATGAAAGAAAACTATGTGAAAGAAATCCTGTTCCTTGTTTTCAGTAGCAATGCTTGCTTCCTCATCTGCTTGTCTAGCGAATCTTTCACTGTATCCTTGAGGATTAAGTCAAGGGTGGAGAGTGGCAAGCTAATTCACATCTCATTTTAAAGGTAACTTAAACACTTTGACTTTGGATATGCTCCAAAATGCATCCACTTGTACAGGTTGCCACAGATTATTTAGTGGTTAAGGAGGGTCATGCTTTATTTTGCTTTCTGTGTAAATTAATTTCTGTTTTTATAATTTATAGTGAAGAAATCTAAGAGGTCTGGTTAAAGCCCTTTTATTTGCTTTTGTGCAAACACTGACTACAATTATTTCAACAATAAATCTGGTATTTAGACTTGACAGTGTAAACTGTGTATTTCTAATCCCTTCAATAAGGGAAGGTCTAACATTGGAGTTGAGGGACTGTGAGAAAGGAAGGTGACAATGTCATATAAACTTGGAAGTATAGCAGTTCTGACCTTGTGGGAATGTAAAGTCCAGTGAACTTGATGGCATCTTTCACTGATGCTTGTGCCATTTAATGAAAATTTGCTAGATTTTGTATGTTCCAACAGTTCACAATTTTTTGGCCCAGTTTCTTTGGACTGTGTGAGGTAGTCCTGTAAAAGAGATCCATCTGCAAGTTTCATTGCTTTACTTGGTCAAAAAGCAATTACTACCATTTAAAAAGCAGTTGTTTATGGATTGTTAGTCCACTTTGTTTG
The DNA here is from genome assembly GCA_013397515.1 of Upupa epops. Classification (NCBI taxonomy): domain Eukaryota; kingdom Metazoa; phylum Chordata; class Aves; order Bucerotiformes; family Upupidae; genus Upupa; species Upupa epops. Next base: position 385,669 of record VZRI01006872.1, read on the forward strand.
CTACCTAGAAACAAAGTACAGGATTTATTCCATAGTAATTTTACTTACTTTTAGTAAACTGCTTCAATTCAAACGTTGTGCTGGAAACCTATCCTTTAAAAATTTGGTGTTGGGTTTTTTACTGCTGCAGTTGTCTTGAAAAATGGAGCATGGGCTATATGTTTTGCTAAATTAATGTGTGCAGTTCGTGTGGTTGTTTTGATAAATTGTGCAGGCTCATTCATAAAATAGAGCTTCTATTTATCTGATAAAGGATTTTTTGCTTGTATTTTAAGGCTCAGCTCCTTAGGGAAGGGAAAGTGTTGACTTCTCAGCTGTGCTGTTTTTCACATTGAAAGGTTACACATTTTGAGGAGGATAATAAATGTGCCCAAAGTGACAGAGCTGACATCTAAAAATCTGGAATTGTTTTTGAATAAGCTATTCACAGGGTACAGCTAGGTTTTCATTTGAATCCATAATGCGTTAGTTTTAGATTGAGTCAGTTCTAATTCATTTTTATACAGATTATACCTTCCTAAGCTTAATTACTATTCTTTTCCTAATATGTCCCTAAAGAGCAGCTATTTTACTGCAATTACTGAAAATGAAAAGGAGAATGAAATTCAGTGACAGTAAACTAGGCTGCTCAATTGTACATATTAATTTGGGGGATCTGGTTTCCTGATGTTCTTCTTCGTTTGCTAAAGAGACAGGTCCCATTTCATTATGAACTTAACAGTCAGGCTCTTAGGAGCCATACAACCAAACTTTATCCTGTTGATGTGTTATAGACATAAATTCAACATTATCCATGTCTAATCAACTCATTAATTTTTTGTTACAATAGACTTAAGATACTTTTCATATGCCAAACCCTAAACTGTTTTTTTGCAGACACAGCCATTAGTGGTTGTATCTCCTGAGATTTTTTCTGGACACAATCTGGAGTAGAATTATTAGATTAAATACTTAATATTGCACTCATTAAAACAATTATTTTAAGTGTGTTAATGAAGGGTGAATATAAATGTGGAATGTACATCTGGAATGTAATTAGTAAACAAAATTTGAGCTACAGTGCCTGACTTCACTTTTAAATCCAAATATATATTATGCAAGATCCCAAGGCAAAATCCAAGTGGTAAGATTTGAGCTCTTGATCACAGGAACTAAGAAAGATGAAATTCCAGTAAAGATGGTCTTTATCTTAAAGTTTGATCAGGCAGACTTCAGATATCAGAGGGGCTGTTTACAAGAGCTTGTAGTATTAAGACCAGGAGTGATGGTTTCAAGCGGAAAGCGGTGAGGTTTAAACTGTAAGTCAGGAGGAAATTCTTCACAATGAGGGTGCTGAGACACTGGAACAGGTTGCCCAGGGTGGTTGTGGCTGCCCCCTCTCTGGAAATGTTCAAGGCCAGATTGGCTGGGGCCTTGAGCAATGTAGTCTAATGGAGGATGTCCCTGATCATGGCAGGGGGGGTTCGAACTAGGTGATCTTTAAGGTCCCTTCCAACCTGAACCATTCTATGAATCTATGAACACAGATGGTTCTTGAGGCTGCAAAACAAAAACAGAAAACATAATTTACTTATTTTTGATTATTTTATATATGAGTATACCGATAACTTCAAATAACTGTAGCATGGGAGAGATGGTCTAATCATTCTCATTATTGACAGTAAACAGGTTTTATGACTGAGCTACATCTCTACCACAAGTAGGATGGTGGGGAAGAGACATAAAAAAACCCCAAACGACTCAAACACAACTGTGCAAAATGTCCCTTTCCCTTCCTGTTGTGCAATCTTTCTCCTGACACCGTACTTAAGAACAGTTTTGGGCTTGAAATTTTACATCTTGGTTTCAAATACCAGTTATTAGCTGTATTAGCCATGTTAGCAGAAGAGCCATGGCAGTAGATTTTTGCTTTCCATGTCTTTTCATTTACTTGGTGTAGTGTCCTTGGAGTTATTTGAATGTAGTGATTAAGAGAACTGCTAGAATAGCAGTTTCACTTGCAATAGGAAAATTCTCAGACAGGATAGATCACTTGGTACTATTTACTGTACAATATAGGTTTTTTAAGAAAGATACTACTGTTATTGATAAATCTTCTTTTCTGAAATATGGGATGCCCAAGGAGTTCATTTCCTGCAAAATTATTAATTAAGCGGCATCAATCTAGGTAATGTTGTAGTTGCTTAAATTAGAGAAAAAGCCAATACACCTAGTCAGGCAATTAAGCATTTTTTAGTCTGCCTTTTTCTTCTGCAATTTTATTATTATCCAGTGTTTCTAGGCTAATTCATTTACAATGAGATTACAAGTCTTGTGCCGAGTTTGTAGGCATCATGGGATACAGCTTTTCCAGTGAACAGTGGAATTTGGAATAGTTGAGTCCAGATGGAAACTGAAAAGCTAGAACATGGTGAGCCTGAGTGAAGCAGCAGCACTCAAGTCTGTTTTCCAGGCACAGGGTTTGTTTTTTGGCATCCACAGTGCAACCGAAGCCTGGCTATTCAGGAGATGGGGAAATAGCTGAGTGCATGTGATTGGTGAAAGGAAGAGGTAAATCCTGCTCACCTAGACCAGTAAGACACACTGAGCCCCTCAGGGCTTTCAGACTGATGCAAGTTCAGCAGGGAGAGATGAAACAGTCACAAGTGTGCAAAGATTAGATTTAAGACACTTGAGACAACTTTATAGTCTGATTTATCAATATTACCACATAGCAGACAATGAAACAGGGCATTGTGTTTAGGTTTGGGATGATTCCATTTCCTCATTCATGAAAGCTTATCTTGATTCACATATCTAATATTCTGAGGGTGCAAATGTGAATGTTGAATCTGAAAAGGCCCATCTGATTCCTAAATCAATGAGGAGGAGCAAAACACATTGAATGACAATTGGTCATTCAGTAGCTGATAGCTCCTTGTTACTGCCTTATCATGTGCTACTTTACAGATAGACTCACTTCTGAAGGTCATCTTTCTTAACTGCACTTTGATAATGCTTTGCAATCTCCCATCTCATCTCACTTATGTTTCCTGCCTCGCAAAGACAATCTTAAAGCATTACATTTTTTAAGGAATGCAACAGCTTAGCATCTAATAATTTTACAGTATTTCGAAACCATTGCCCTATCTTGTCGTCAGCATAAAATAGTTGGGGTGTTAATGTCAGAATTCGGGTTATAGTGTCTTGGTGTCTGAAAGAATAGGACTTGAGCTTTGCATTCTGTGCAGTGCAGCCTTTCACTGTGGCTACAGTATGCTTGGTGCAACTGTAGGTGTGTAGAAGGATACCTAGGCTAGACTGCTCTTCTCTGAATTTTAGGATGATCTAAACTTGCATTTATACAAAGTGCCTACTGTGTAAAAAGCAGCTGCCTGAAAACCTTTTGTTATTAACCACAGAGGTCACCAAGGGAAACCTTGAGAGAAATTGCCCTTTCATTCAAATAAGTTGAGTTTTTCTGTGGATACCATTTCTACCAAGCTACAATTTCAAAATATACTTGGTGTTTATGTATGACTAGCTTTACCATTATATTTTTAAAGTATTCTAAGGGAATATTTAAACAGTAAAAAAGAAGGCAGCTTGATGCCAGTTACAGTTTTCTAAAGGCACTTAAAATTCATTTTACATTGTTTAGTATAGCCCTAACTTCCATTTTCATATACTAGAAGCTTAGTATAATTTATTGAGTTAGACTGCATCCAGTTACGACAGATGAATTCATTTGACATAAATAACTTAAAAAGGAAAATAAATAAAGGTTAAGACAATTATGTAGTTAATAGAAATAAAATCAATACATAATAAAGGAAGAGGTATGTCATGTAAAAAGCACAATGTCAGCAAAATCAAGGAAGATGGTGAAAACTTATAGAAAGATTTAGAATGTGGAATCAACAATTCTTTGGCAGACAAATAGCTTATGCCATGGCCATACAACTCTTCTAAGGCATTAAAAGCACAAGTTTGCAAAGGGCTATGCAAATCTATGGTATGTTATTAACAAGTTCTAATACCAGACAATGATGGGTCAGCAGAAATTTGTCCTTATTGTATCAGTGAGTTTAAGCCTTTAGGAAAACTAATATTAGGTTAGCAGTGAATAATGTTACTGTTATTCGTGATCACAGATTAAGCTCCTGACTGTATGTACCGATGAGACCTAGATGCATGACAGAAATGTTACTTCACTAGCTGCATTTTCCTTGATGCTTAAGCAAGTATGAGCCACCAGAGGCATTCTGACAGAAGACCTGAAGTTAGCTCAAAGGAATTGAAACCAACAGGATACAATGCCTTATCCATTGGCTCAAGGCAATGTGACCACTAGGTGCCATGAATGAAGACTGAGATAGGAAACAACAGTTGCTGTTTCTGTGGTCAAACCTCTTGGTTGAATTTTGACTTTATGTTTCTTTGAAGTAAACACTTGGGGTTTTAGGCACTGGGATGAGAGATCGCTTCAATCTCTCAAACTGGGTCAGGTGCTTGGTTTGATATTTTGGAGGAAGGAAGCTAGAGTTGAAGCTGAGTATGGGACTTAGCTTAAGAGTAAGCTTTCTCTTCCCACAGAGGAATAGTTTTTTTAAGTAATGTATTAAGTAACTAAGAGGAATATCAATGTGCAATGCAAAGGAAGATGAGGTACTCTGAAGGGCAATGAATGTTTTCCAGTCTTCAGCTCCTCGGTGTTTGAGGATGACTCAGCTGCTTTCACTATGTAGCTCTGGTTTGTTTGTTCTCTTCAGTGTGTAGTGCTTTTGTTTCCAATTAACATGTCAAATAATCTCCAGATGATTCTTTACTTGCAGTATTAGCATTGCACTCTGATTTAGAAAAACACATTTATTATTTAATCTTTGTTGAATGAGGGAGGAAAATCCTGAAAAACTACTCTGTATTATAGAAGTAACAGAGAACAATATTGTGCAGATAATCCTTCTGAAACAGTGTCCAGAGATGAGCAGATCTAGGGTTTCCAGAGATGAAGAAATATAATATAGTGTTCCCCAGCATACAGACAGCACAAGAACCTTCTAAAAGTGAAACCATCATGCTTTCTTGAAGCACTGATTCTGATGCAGCATTGAAGTTGGGATTGTAACATTCTTCTATGCTGCTTTGGAGAAATGATTGTAATTGTTCTAACCTACAAAAAAAAGATGGGGTTTACACATTGATTATCTTTTCCCCATCCTGCTTCTGAAATATGCAAAGGGAGGCATTGCCAGTTTGAAATAGTGTTGTGAGTTGAAAGGCTTCGACTGGTCCTTTTGGTTGGTGTTTGCATTCTGAAGCACTGCAGCTGGCTCCTGGGTAGAATTTACCAGGCAATGAAGCAACTTCGGGGAAAAGGAAAGATCTTATTGAACTCACACCCAACTGAAAGAAAGGAAAAACACCAAACATGTGAGCAAACAAACAGAAACTGCATCACAGCACCATTACACACATTATGAGGAGATGGGAGAAAACTATGTAGTGGTCTTTGGCTTCAGATGGGAGGCCCTGAGGGGAAGGGACATATACTGTAGACAAACAGATGACTGACACTGCCTTTGGAGCAGAGGCTTACTCCTGGGCTCTGCTGAGCGCGATGGCTGCTCCCGATCATCCACAGTCTCTCTCTCTTTGTGATTTTGGAGCGGGCTTCAAGGCTTCATGTGCCATGGCTTGTAGACAGGCTAGCAGACACGTGTCAGGTGAGCATATCTTCAAATGGCAGTAGGCACTTAGTTGCAACAGCATACACTTCATTTCCAGTCTCTTGACAATTTGCCAAAGAATTAAGAATCACAAGTCACTTCAGCTTTGGCACATACAGTCCAATACAGCAAAGAAGGAAAACATCAGAGGCCCCTTGGCCTCTATCTCCCCCTTACTCAAGCATTTCCCAGTTACTCAGTCATAGCTGTGACATATCTTCTCCACCCTGCAGCCAGATTAAAGCCAAGACAGTGCCGGCAGCTGGGGCTGCAGGTGGCAGCATCAGCATCAACCCCTTCTCTAGGTCTTGGGGGCTCTGTTCCCCATGGCTTTCATCACTGTTTCCACACAGCTTTGGGGATATGATTAGTCCAACTATCTGTGCTTATCGTACTTGTGTGCAACTGAGAGAAAACCACATATATGTGCTATAGAGGTGGGAGGGAATTCATGAAGACTAAGTTCCCTTCCATTCCCAACTCTTGACTAGTTCCTGCAGAGTGAGAAAGCCATAGCTCAAAAAACAGGGGTTTTAATGTGTTTTTGGACAAGGCAAACCAGGAGCTTGAGATTCATAAACAGTTGTGTATGAAATGCAATGCACAGCAAGATCCTGTGATACTTTGACTGCACAGATTTATGTGTTCTCTGTGTTGTCTGTCACCAAACATGCAGGAAGAATTATAGGCAATACCTGCAATGCATGGCAAGAGTTCATGGCCCTTCTCTATGGATCTTGTGCTTAGAGACATGGTTTAGTGGTGACCTGCCTGCACTGGGTCAAAGGTGGGAGTTGATGACCTTAAAGGTTTCTTCCAGCTAAAGGTGTTCTGTGATTCTATGATTCTGTATAGTCCATCACCAAACATGCAGGTAGAACTGTATGAGAGATGCTCACAGTGACTATTTCAGTTAAGTTTTCAGCTCAAGAATTTGTATGATGAATCCTCATAATGAACAGCAGTGTGTTTACATAGAAAGCACAGTTCAGAGATGGTTTCTAACTTTTGCCTGGGACTGCATGAATTACAAAGCTCTTTCTGTTTGGAGAAGTTTCACAAATTACTTTCCAGTAGGAACAAGTTTCATTTATGCCTTTACAGACTAAGGGCCACAAGGGAAAAGAAAGTACATCAGGAGTTCATATCAAGATTTTTTGCCTTTTTTAATGTCACCACTAAGCAATGACAGCAGTTATGAACTACAGCAGTTTTACTAGCAAAGCATCACCTTAAAAAGCGGGAGCTGTGGCAAGTCAGCTAGAGAAAGATCCTAAAGGTGAGCAGGAATAAAAGTACATAAAGAAAGACCTGTAAATCATGTAAATAATGAGTACACCTAAATTAGTTTAGGTTCATATTTTGCAGGCATGAAATAAAGTCTGCCTCCACAATTTTGGAGAATTTTTTTAAAATAATATGTGTACAAACCTAGAAGCTTTTTAAAATGTTATGAATAAAACAGATCAATGCACATATCTGAAAGTGTACTGACGGTTTTGGTCTTTTTAATGGCTGAAAATATTATTTATAAACTTCTTACCTTGATAAAAGCTTAACAACTGCTATAATTTTTTTTTTTAAATCAAAAGCTCTTAAATAGAATTTTCAGCTGTCCTTTGACTGGCATAATAATATTATCTTTTACTGCATTCTTAAAATATGAAGGAAGATTGATAAATTGAAAATTCAATTGCTAATTGAAAAAATAATACACAAGCACTGGAACGTGTTCTAACATCGGGTGATAAGAGGTTGCTCTATTCCAGAATTCTGAATATCATTAAGAAATGCTGAGAATGGAATTTGCAAAGTGCATTTGAAATACTACAATATTTATGATGATAAAGCATGTACTACTGGCTTCCCCTTGAGGCTTGTTGACTGCTTCATTAACATAGATATAAATTAGATTTCAGTAATACCAGATGACAATTTCATTGTTGGGGTTTTTTTTAGCAAAAAGCTACTCTACCAAAAGACAAATATCAGAAAACTTTAGTAAAGTGCAATTGCCTCTTTTAGCTATATGTGCATGGCACACTACCTTGTGTCAAAGAGGCAAAAATGGTGGAGGACTAAAGCTGCTTTTGTGTACCTCATAGCTAAAAGCAGGAGATTGCTGACTGTGTGACAAAGAGCAGTTGCTGCAGTCATTGATGAAGAGGTTTGAATATTGCACTGATTGATTGTTTGCCCCCATGAACATGTGGTATCCCATTAGAAACCTTAATCATCAAAGTCAAAAGTCACCAAATTATATGGAATTTAACTGAAAATGGACTTACCAGTTAATGTTTATTGTGCAGTAAGCTTTGTGCGGAGCCTGCTTATGGGTTTAAAATTTCCTTTTAGGATGGGAATTAGAACAAAACCATCAATATGTCAAGTTCATTATATATTGCCTTCTCATCTGTGTGACCTGTAATCATGTCACCACTATCCCAGTACACATGTTTGTTCACTGGTGCTATCCATAAGGGACACTGGTATAGCAGGTACAGATTTTGGAAGAAAACTAGGAATCTTTGAAATAAAACACAGTCATTAAGTAATGGCTAATTTAGCCTTTTGGCTGTTTTCCCAATATTTCTGACAGTTTTCTTCATTTCCTTAAGGAAAGACCTTGTCCCAGTTGGAATCAGTGGGAATTTTAGCACTGTCATAGATGTAGTCAGAGCTCCCTTTTGATGCCTGACACCTAAGTGAACACAGGGGAATAAAATCTTAAAAAAACCCATACGTTTAGCCTGAAAATGCAAGAGCAGTGCTCAGTAACAAGGTCTGAGTCTACATGAGAAGTTGTTTTAGATGTGTGTCTGTTGATTGTCCATATGGAATAATCTTGTTGCCACGTAACAGGTGTTAAATGTGTTGGTACTTCATGGCTCATGGAGAAAAAACTCACATTTTCTGTTGTATTAAATCAACCATGGCCACCTAGAAAGTTTGAAGTTTTTTACCTGGTGGAACATGAGGCAGATGCTTTAGTGAACTTTAATGTTGGCAGATAATTTCTCCCTATAATAAACAATTATTGACTCCCCTGTCCTTGGCATACCATAAAGATTTATTAGCATCATTAAATAACATTTACCAAAATTAAGATGGTAGGTCAATGAATATTAAATTAAGGTCTTTTCATCTTCCCAAGGTTAGACTAAGATTTCAGTTTGTGAATTCTGTCATCAACATTCTGCTTCTGTTTTCAGATATGCTGAAATTGTAATTGCAGATGCAGGACTCTAATTCTAGATTCATACGCAACATTATGCTTCAGGCAGTTTTAAGACAGATGGAAATGATTATTGAAATCATGCAAGCTATTTAAAAAAAGGGAGAGGGGGGAAGTGTGTGTCAGGGGAAGAATGAATTTTACTGTCTATAAAAGGTTTGCCTATGCCACTGTATCTTTTCCTATTCCTTTTTAATTAAAAATAATTGTTTGAAATTTTTACGGGTATAAAATAACTTCACTGGGATATGCAACTGGATCTGCTAGTCTCCCACTTCTGCTCTCAATAGGATGAGCAGGTTTTTTGTTTTGATGATAACTTTCTGTATCTTTATTTCATATTGCTTTGTGTTACCTGCCTGGATTAGAGCTATCCCAAGATGGGGCCATCTCTTGTAGAATTCTTGGTACTGAGAATGTATAATGTAACAAGTAAAGGGAAATTAAATGAATATACATTCACTAGAGCAGATAGATTCAGACTGAGGTCTAAGAGCTGAGAGATAAAGATGATCTCTAAAAGCCAATGAATTAGGCTGCTGCCCTACGTATAACTTTGCAGTGAGTGCTGGATATTGAAAAACACAAGAATCCATCATGAGCATTTCATGCTAGGAATGCTAGGAATGGGAATCAAAATACTGGGAGAGTGCATATAAAGCAGAAGGCTACAGAGTGTTTTGTATCAGTAAATACCAGGTCCTATTCTAGTTTCCTTGCATCTGTTGTAGTTTGTGTGAAGTCTAGGCTGGCAAAAGCATGATGAGGGTCTGTCCTCCCCAGTTCTATGTTGTTCATATAACCATTCTCCAGACCTCCCTGCAATTTCCCAGCCCAGTAAGAAGAGGTAAGGTTATGAGAAGATGTCAAATGACCAGGAAGTTTATTCTGTCTTATGGTTACACTGCATCTTTCTGTTCATTATTCTCTCCTGATCTATGCCCAGTCTCAGCAAATGGAAAAGTCACTGACTCCACAAAGGTGCCTTTCTGTAATCACTTTTTAGTATCCCCTAAAGGTTGGATGGGACACTGGCTGGCAGTTAGCACTTACTTTTCATGATTCTCAAGAAACTATAAAGAAAACTGGGGAAAATAGCCAATGTATTTATTCTGCTCCGTTGAAGCCTAAGGCTGTCTGAATTTGCATGTCACTAGTATTAGATTAATTCAAAATACAATTTTGTTGTTGTCTGGTTACTTAAGAGATGCATTTTGTTACAAGTTACTAATTCAATAAGAATTCTCTGTTTCAGTGGCATATATGAAAATTGAAGTACAAAAACTGAGTGCAAACACACAGGTTTGAGATGACAGATTTGCCTTTAATGCTCAACTTTGTTCTGACAAGAAAGTCCTTGATGTGTATTCATTCCACTTTTCCTTTCTTCATTCTGCATTTGAGTAAAAGCTAGAAAAGTCTCTTTTCTTACTGACTTTCTTATCTTAAGTTCTCTTTGATCCTATTTTTAGTTGCTTTTTTCTTATTAACCTTTCTGTAGCTGTACTTGTTGTCTGGAGCTGTTATTCTCTCAAAAAATCGTCTTCCTTTCCTCAAGATAATTTCTGTCCTTGAATAAAATTTTCAAAGTATCTCAAGTTTCATATTCAGAAGATACAATTACTTAAAAGTGTTTGCTTTTTGAGAGCCATTGAACTAAATATTAAACTAATCACCTCAAGTTATTTATGTTCCAGACTCACTTCTGTAATACATAAAATTTTGCTTTTTAATTTTTTCCAAGTTGTATCTAGTTCTTTCCCTCTCTTGCATCTTGCATCTTTATTTTCTAGTCTTCTGGGTTCTTTTCATGTCCATTTCCTTCATTTCATGGTAATTGCCAGGTTTAGGTTCTTTCCCATTTATTTTTTGCAAAACCATCACACTCCCTGTATTTCATCTGGTCTTTTCAAGTCTGTAGGAGCAGTGGTGTTATCTTAACAAAGCAAGAGAAGAAACAGCTCTGTGTAGCAGCCAAATCTAGTGTTTTATTCAGCAACTTGTATTCTGTTCATAAGATATTCCTCTCATAGCCATCTTTTCACCTTTTACAAATGCATGCTATACAATTGTCTCTTAAGGGAGAGCTGAAGCACATCAGCAAGGTAAGTTGACAGCCTCAGAAGGGAAAAAAAATTAAAACTTTCATTAAGCGTGCCAAAATATTCTTCCATTTCAAGTAAATTCCCCCAGCAGTTTTTTTTTCTACGTTATTCTTTCTACAAAATTATATGAAGTTGAATCTTTTTTGTATTCACAGTAGCCTACTGCACTATAAATTGCAGTCTGATATTTTTAACCTCTCAATTTTTCCTACAGATTTTTTTTTCTTTTCATATTGTTTTTTTAAATGGAAAGACTTACAAAGAATTATGCCATGAAATGCGACATTTCCTAGAACAGCATCAGTCTCAAATTCATGGTATGAGTATTTTCTATGGAAAGTAAATACTGTATGTATCTAAATCAAAACATAACAGGGAAGCAGTATAAATGCAAATTGCATTATGAGATTATTCGCCCTAAATTAGCTAATGCCTTTAATTCTCCAAAGAATTGAAATTTAAGCTATGTGTACTTTTTCTTCGGGCGAGTATTCACTATGTGTTGTATTAATATATGTTAATATCAGGCGTTGATTTCTATTTTAGAAAGAAGTTACACATTAATGCTTTCATATGTTAAGGTTTTATTGGTTCTACCTTGCCATTTGCAGTATTTCTTAAATTAGGCCAAGACAGTAGTTTTGCTAGAAAAGCTATAAAATTGACCCAATTAAGTTATGAATTATGGAATATTCATAGGTAAGAAGTCTGAATCTGAGAAGTATCCTGAAGAGGCAATTTAAAATGTTATATGTATCTGAGCAAAGTTGTGCTCCAAATGGCAAAGTTCAGATGAAGGTTAGATAGGTCTGGATACCAGCTGTAAGCCTTTGGTCATCTGTTATAGTATCTAGTTAGTCAGATAAAGAAAGAATGAAGCTGCTTGGAAATTAACTGATGTACAGGTAGATGTGAGAATTGTTTTGCTATGCCTGTCTGTAGATTTGTCATACTCGATATTTTAAGTACAGTTAATAAATTGCTTCATTACACAGAATCACAGAGTCATTGAGGCTGGAAAAGATCTGAGAGATGACCTAATGTCACCACAGTAAGCTAGACCATGACACTAAGTGTTAGGTTCAGTCTTTTCTTAAACATCTCCAAGGATGAGGACTCCACCGCTCTCCTGGACAGTCCATTCTAATGTCTAACCACCCTTTCCATGAGGAAGTGCTTCCTAACATCTTACTTAAACCTTCTCTGATACAGCTTCAGGCCAAAACCTCTCATCTGATCACTAGTTGCCTGGGAGAAGAGCCCAACTCCAACCTGTCTACAACTTCCCTTCAGATAGAGAGTGATAGTGGTCCACCTGAGTCTCTTCTTCTCCAGGCTGAACAACCCCAGCTCCCTCAGCCTCTCCTTTTAAGACTTTCCCTCTCGTCCCGACCAGCCTTGTTGCTGTCCTCTGTCCAGAACATCAATATCTTTCTTGAAGCAAGTGGCCCAGAACTGCACACACTGCTTGAGGTGAGGCCTCACCAGTGCTCAATACAGGGGAAGAATTACGTTCCTAGTTCTGCTGGCCACACTATTCCTGACACAAGCCAGGATGCCATCGGTCTTTCATGCCACCTGGGCGCACTGCTGGCTCCTGTTCAACCAGTTGTCAACCAGTACTCCCAGATCCCTCTCTGACAGGCCACTTATTCCCCAGTCTGTAGTTTTGCTGGATGTTACCGTGTTTTTTTAACATCATAATGTTCTCATTTCTTCTGTGCTGTGTTCACGGCTGTTGGGCATTAACTTTTTTCTTTCTTCCCAGGCAAGATTATTTCCTAGAATCCTTACTCGTATGAACAGAAAGTGAGTCATTTCATTCCTATTTGCAAAGCATGTAGTTTAGAGGAAAAGTTAAGAATAAGTATTTCTAGAAGTATTCAGTGTACAGCTTTTCATTTTAGTGAAAATTAAGCAAACACCCTACTCTTATTCTTCCTTAGACTATAAAATGCCATCAGTAATAAGTGATTCATTTTAGCATTATGAGTGATTTCAGAGGAAGTAGTGGGGTTTTTTTCTTGTTAAGGTTTGACTTATAATGAAAGAAGCATAAAACCAAATTCAGAAATCTTAAATTCCAGGATGTAGACTCACATCAACACTGAGATTATTGTGAACTTGAAAAGCTTTCATTCTGCATCTATACCAAACGTGTAAATGTTCAGCCCAAATAATGAAAAGTATAAGCTGGTGTAAGCTGGGCCTCAGGAAGAGAATTGGCTGCATTACACATTAGTAACAAACATAATCATCTTCAGCAACTGTGAGAAAAAAATTATCTCCAAGTCTCTTAAGTGCACTCTCACTGGCTTTTGACAGTGATTTCCATGGTCTCTGCATGCTGAATAAATTTTCTCTTTTACCTGTTCTTTCTCGGAGTTTTTTGCCTGCATTGTTTTGCATTGTGGTGTTGTATGGCTCATGTATAGCGTGATGCCGCCACTCAGTTTGGTACTCCAACTGATTCTACTGTCTCCATGTGATACCTCCAAAGAGCTCAGCAGATGATAAAGGTAGTTTTGTACAACTCACATGTGTTTTAGCTAGGGATATTTAATTTCCTGGGAGGAGTTTTATTTGAAGACTGGCTATCTTAACAAAGTAATTTGCAGGAAATGATTTTGCTCACAACTGTCATTTTAAAATTCTCTTCTGATGACTTAGTAAAATGTAAAATCATTTTAATTTCTCCTAAAAAGAAAGGCTGCTGAAGCAGTCTGTTTTCTTTTTTTTTTAATTATTATTCGAAAGACAGTGAATGTCTGATTTGTGTCCTAGTAGCAACTTAAGATCAAAATATCATCATGAATCTTATTCAAAGAAAATGCAGAGTTTCATTTTATAAGTCCCACTAGGATGCAAAGCATTTGATCACACAAAGATTTCCATAAGAGCATTGCATTCCCATATTCAATGAGTAATCTGGAGTATATGAATGGTGGGTTTTGGGAGATGGTGACTCTCCATCATCTTGGTAAGTCATGGGGAACAAGAGAGGTGCCTGGGAACTGGAGGATAGCAAATGTCACTCCACTCTTCAAAGAGGGCAACAGGGAGGACCCAGGTAACTATAGACCTGTCAGCCTCACCTCCATCCCCAGTAAGGTGATGGAACAAGTTATCCTTGGTGCTGCCTCTAGGCACATCAAGGACAAAAGGGTCATTAGGGACAGTCAACATGGCTTTACCAAAGGGAAATCATGCTTGATCAACCTGATAGCCTTCTATGAGGACATAACCATGTGGATAGAGGATGGCAGAGCAGTGGATGTGGTCTGTCTTAAATTCAGTAAAGCATTTGACTCAGATTCCTACAGCATTCTCACAGCTAAGCTGAGGAATTGTGGTCTGGACAATCAGGTAGTGAGAAGGATTGGAACTGGATTCAGGATAGAAGCCAGGGAGTAGTGGTCAGTGGGGCAGAATCTAGTTGCAGGTCTGTATCTAGTGGAGTCCTGTTGCAGTGAACATTACATGATCTGTTCGTTTTCCTCTGGGAGACCGTAGCTTGACCACTCACCAAGGTGTACACCAATATGATGAACAGCAAATGGCGTTTATTATCACGTGGTGTACACTTATATACCCCAAGCCCTTTGTGTACGCCTCTTTTTTACTAACGTAGCAGAATAGAGGACCTATCACGTCACATCCCGCAAGCCCGCATGCGCATAATACAACAGAGTCCCTCAAGGGTCGGTACTGGGACCAGTACTATTCAATATATTCATTGACGATTTGGATGAGGGGTAGGAGTGCACTGTCAGCAAGTTTGCTGATGACATAAAGTTGGGAGGAGTGTCTGAGACACCGCAGCACTGTGCTGTCATTCAGCAGGACCTATACAGGCTGGAGAGTTTGGCAGGGAGGAATTTAATGAAATACAAAGGCAGGTGTAGCATCTCGCATCTAAGTAAGAACAACCCAAGTACCTGCATAGATTGGGGCCTGACCTGTTTGAGAGTGGCATAGGAGAAAGGGACCTGGAGGTCCTGGTGGACAGCAGGAT
Source organism: Upupa epops (assembly GCA_013397515.1). Lineage (NCBI taxonomy): Eukaryota > Metazoa > Chordata > Aves > Bucerotiformes > Upupidae > Upupa > Upupa epops. The sequence goes on from VZRI01006872.1 coordinate 400,732, forward strand.
GACCATGAGCTGCAAATGTGCCCTCGTGTCTAAGAAGGCCAATGGCATCCTGGGGTGAATTAGAAGGGAAGTGGTTAGTGGATAGAGAATGGTTCTCCTTGCTCTCTATTCTGCCCTGGTGAGACCACATCTAGATAATTGTGTCCAGTTGTGGGNTTTGGATGAGGGGTAGGAGTGCACTGTCAGCAAGTTTGCTGATGACATAAAGTTGGGAGGAGTGTCTGAGACACCGCAGCACTGTGCTGTCATTCAGCAGGACCTATACAGGCTGGAGAGTTTGGCAGGGAGGAATTTAATGAAATACAAAGGCAGGTGTAGCATCTCGCATCTAAGTAAGAACAACCCAAGTACCTGCATAGATTGGGGCCTGACCTGTTTGAGAGTGGCGTAGGAGAAAGGGACCTGGAGGTCCTGGTGGACAGCAGGATGACCATGAGCTGCAAATGTGCCCTCGTGTCTAAGAAGGCCAATGGCATCCTGGGGTGAATTAGAAGGGAAGTGGTTAGTGGATAGAGAATGGTTCTCCTTGCTCTCTATTCTGCCCTGGTGAGACCACATCTAGATAATTGTGTCCAGTTGTGGGCCCATCAGTTCAAGAACACAAAACTGCTTGAGTGAGTCCAGTGCAGAGCCACAAAGATGATGGAGTGGAGCACCTCCTTGATGAGGGAAGACTGAAGGAGTTGGGTCTCTTGAGCTTGGAAAAGAGGAGACAGAGGGATGACAAATTATTAATATTTACAAATATGGAAAGGGTGGGTGTCAGGAGGATGGAGCCAGGCTCTTCTCAGTGTCATCCAATGATAGTTCAAGGAGCAATTGGTTTAAGCTAGAACATAGGAGGTTCCACATAAATATGTGAAGAAACTTCTCCACAGTGAAGGTGACAGGCCACTGGAACAGGCTGCCCAGGGGAGTTGTGGAGTCTCCTTCTCTCAAGACATTTAAAACCCTCCTGGACATCTTCCTATAAGACTTGATCTAGGTGATCCTGCTCTGGCAGGGGGATTGGACTAAATAATCTTTCAAGGTCCCTTCCAACCCCTAAGATTGTGACTTTGTGAAGAGAAGCTTATTTATACAGTGAACATAGCTTTCCAGTTAAATACAGGCTCTATGCCCCATTACTGTTTTTACTTGTATCTGGTGTACAAATTTTGTTCATTTAGTATCAATTTTGTGCTTCTATATTTTACTTGAGGAGCATGTCATAATGCCTGCAGAAGATGCAGGGTGATTTGTGAAATGTATAGTACACAGGACCAAAACATTATTCTTTCCTTCTTTATGGAATTCAGTGTTGAAACCCAGGTATTTAAGTACTGTTGTTGAAAAGCAGAGCAGAGCCTGAAAAGAAAACAATACCATAGCGAGTCACTTGTTCTTTTATTGCTTCTCCTTGTACAACCTGCTTTCAGATGTTTATTTTATGTGGGTTAAACAGACTCCTTTCATTAACTGCACTTCCTTAGATATTGTTTCTTCCACAAATATGACAAGTGCCAAAAATACAGTCCTCTTTTGAGCTTTGTTCAACCTGAACTTATGCTAAGCCATTCCCACGCACTCGGTAAATAATAAATGTAATGTGATTCCACTAGCCTAATCATCCTAGCACAAAAGGAAGATATGTGACCACATCAAAAGCATATTTGGTAATACATGTGGGAGAAGTCTAAGCAGATAGTTAGTGTAAGAAAAAAAAATAAAAAATATTAACTTAACAAAAAAAGTTTATAGTTTTCAGGTTTTTTTCTGTTCTTTCTTCCATCGCTTTCCATTCTTTGTTGAACTTTATAAACGTATTTGTTTTCCCAGAAGAGTTTTAGGTCATTCAAGGTAATGTTTATATGTTCCACTGTTCAGGATAATCACATACTATGGCATGTGCTGTGTAGTGCAGACAGAAGTCTGGTTGTGCCCCATAAGAGTTATTTCAGGTCTGACAAGGAAGCTTATTTATCTGGTGGTGAGATGTGTTTTGCAGAGTCACTTGGGTACTTATGTATTACACTCCTCCTTATGGTGGCGAGATGACTCCCTAGCTCTGCCCTGATACCACACAGAACTACAGAGTTTGAAATCTTCTTGTTCCTCCCTCATCCTCCCTGCCACATTTGGCCGAGCCAGGATCCTGTCCATCTGGCACCATGGTCAAGGTGGCTCTTGAATTGATTCAGAGTGTTTGTTAGTGGCACAGGGCTGCACTGCAAGCTTGGCTTCATGAAATGAGAGCTGGATTATCTGAAACTATTGCATAGTTGTTTAAAAACCATGTAAATCACCACTGTGTCGGTAATAATACCTGTTTGATAAATAATCACCTCTAATTAGTAAGAAGTGGTGACTAAGCTACTTTACAGTCACTCTTGTTCACTATTACCTTGCCTTAGGTACTCCCACCATCATGGGATTTCAAGAGAGTGTAATGTAGTAAGGTAAATAGCGTTATTTATTACTCAGTTCCTTTCAGTCCTGGCAAATTCTGAGCATGTTGACCTTGATCTAGCTAATTGTTTAAATATGTACTGGTCTGGTGATTCTCCTTTCCTCCTGCTTAGAGACATTCAGCAGGTCAAAATTAAACAAAACAACAGTTTATTATTTCATTGTTGCCTGTCTCACCCTGTTACATTTTTATCACTGATAGAATGAAAGCCCACACCAAATTCTTTTACTTCGTATATTCTCACTACTGACTTCACAGTATCTTGTACTGAATCAAAACATGGAGAGATTTGTTCCTCACTGACTCCTGAGCTCTTTCATAATAACTATAAGGTTTTGACGACATCTTTATTAGATTAGATGCGGATCAATTTGTACTTACCTTTTCAATTCATTAGGCCTGGCAGAAGCCAAGTGCCATGTGGTCCACAAAAACAACTTGAGGATAGCTCACTGTTAGCATTTTACACTAGCCACTCACACCTTATTTTCCTATATAAAATAGAAACCCTTGAACTATGTCTGGCTATAAAATTAGTGTGCAATATCTGCCATGTTTCTGTTGTTGCTATTTTAATTTCATCTCCCATTTTGTTACTAACTCTACCTTTTCTAGTTAATCTCATATATCCTTAAAAATATATATATTTGAATTTAGCAATAACAACTCTACTTCTACTTTTTGTTATTTATGAAAATAACTAGTCTTACAGATACAAAGGCTTTATACTGTGACATCTGCAGTTTACCTGATTTATTTTGAAATTAATCAGATTTATTTTGGGCTTCTCATGTCTAACTTTAAAAAAAATAACCATATATTTCTGTTTCTTCAGCAATTACAAAAATGAAACATAGTCAACATATGATTCAAAGTGAAGTTGTCTGTTATAACAGTCTATTTCATGTAAAAGAAATTTTGGGCCTGTGTTAGTATAAGCAAACCCCAAATTGGTGTTCATAGGTCAATGTTTTCTTCAAATCTTCCAATAAAAACTCAAACGTCCAAGTAGCATTGAACCAATGCTGTAGGTATTGTCTCAGCTCAATACTACAGTAAACAAGAGCTGCTCAACTGATTTGTATTTCCAGTAGTTGTAGAGCTGGAAATACTGGATTCTTAAAACATTAAGCAAGAACTTTTGCAAGTAACAGGTCTGACAGATAAGCTGGCTAAAAAAGAATAGGTAGAGTGTGTAGCTTTACCTTTTATTTTTGTGTCTAGCCATTCAGTCAGCAACAACCACAGAGAGAGTTGAGAAGAAATAGCTTAAGAGTTTGAAATAGTAATAGAACACTTAGTTGGCTTAAATCTCCTATCAAGATCAGTAATGCATTTGCTTTAGCTTTTACAGAAACAATTTTTAGAATAATCTGGAATGACTTAAAGCTAGTAATACATTTTATTATCAAGCTATCTAGGAAAGAAGAAATATTACTATTAGTCATTGTTGTGCTTCAAAATTATCAAATTTTCAAGTGCCAATTGTGGTGCTTTTATCATGGAAAAAATGTTTTATTTTGAAGCTTTCCGAGCAGAGCCCTGGGTCAATGTTCTGATCCTACAAGTAATTAGTGGAATGAGTGGACAGTGTCTATAAGAAGGAGTGGATTTCCTGTGTGGATTTTTATTTCTCCAGTATGTCTTGTAAGACAGAGAGCTCCTTTGCAAGAGAGCTCCCCCTCCACCCCTCTGCCACGGGGCAACTACAGTCCTCTTTTGCCTGAGAGCTTGTATGCAGAAAGCCAGCACCAGCTTGTTCTGGTTCCAGTGGTGAGCTTTTAACGCTCACCCTCCCTTGGAATCTTAACCACAAGGAAGAAAAAAAGAGGGGAACAAACCCTGGAGCAGAGCTATCTACCACAACAGGCATAGCCCCACATAACCAGTGCCATGTTACCTCTGTCCCCACCAAGATACTGTGTGCTCTGCCACTGAGAGACAGAGAAGCTTCTGGCAGAGAGGGATCATCAAGTACCGATCTCCTGAGCCTTTGGCAACCGGAGACTGGGGATCTGTTATATTATTACATCTGATGCTGTTATTGCCTCAAAGAAGAGCTCCCAAGCTGAGGAGAACTAGAAGGAAGCCTAAGACATCAAGGAGGGCTGACATCTTCAAAAGGAAACTTTCA
>VZRI01006872.1:405595-436387 GCA_013397515.1 Upupa epops
GAAAAGGCATTGTGATACAGTTTCTGTTTTACCTTTTTTATTCTTTTATTTATTTCTTTCTTGGAGATGGGTTCAATAAATTCTTTGCTTTTTAGCAAAGTTGCTTCATTGCCTATTGAACTCTTGGTGAGAGCTTTTTGCTGTGCTTGTATTGCAGACACCAACCCAAACCGATTTAGACCCTCACTCTAAATTACAATCATCAATGGTAATGAATGGTTTTTTACATCCCCCTTTCTTTCTATACTCTCCCATATGGCTTTAGTAGCACAAGCTCTAGCTGAGGCTAAACTGAATTTTAGAAAAAAACTTTAGTTTTTTTTGTCTGAGTGAATAATACATTTAGTGTATAGCTTGTAACCAGTGTATTACCAGAAATTAGGAGTGAACTGCAAGGCTTCTGCCCTCCTTTGTCACTTTCTTCTCACTCTCTGTTGTCTGTCTCATCACAAGTTTTCTTCGCGCATCTCTGGCTCATTGGAGAAACTGAAGGCTTTGTGTATGGACAATCTGTCAGTGTGTCATGTGCCAGTCTATGTGATTGTCTAGTACTAGTATTATCAAAAGTCCTAAAAATCTATCAGTAGAGTTTGTTGTGGGAGCAAGGACAGCAGGAATAATGTGAGAGTGGTCCTGTGGAGGCCAGGATGTTTTGGGAATAAAGCAGGGAGTGAGAAGACAACATGGTGCCCAGAGCTGGAATGTGCCACATCTTACGTGAGAATTGTGTCAGAGAGGAGAGGGGATTTATGGATCCTTCTCTGGGATTATTTTGATCCATATGTTTAGTCTGACTATTACCCTGAGACCAAGGTAATTAACTTCTGTTTCTCATTGGCAAGGTGAGGAATAACAGTGGTTCTGTGATGAGTGAATATATCCCAGATAAAAAAAAAAAACCACTGTGAAAGAGGCAAGCAATGTTATAGTGTCTGGGGGTTTATGAGGGAAACAAGAAACTTCTGGAACAGATCTGGAGAAGGTTAGCCACAAAGAGCAAGATTAGGAGGGGCCTCGCTCATTCACCAACCTTTTAACTCTCTGATTCTCAAAAAAGTGTTCTGTAGTTCTATACAAGATATTTTCCTTTTGAATAAGTATGGTTGATTTTAATGAAATTCATCGAGAACTGTGCTGATATTCTGGATCAAGCGTACTTTGCTGTTGTATTCAACAAAGCTGTTTGGGAGACCTAGTTTGTTTCAAATTTTGATTCTTTAATAAAACCTTAGAGGTCACTGAAAATTTTAAAGGAGATAATTAGTTCAGATATTTTGGTGGTAACTTGTGGAGGTCCCTTTATTTCATCTGTTCTTAATGTGAAGCAAAATTTAGTACTTCCATTCTAATCACCATATTTTTCTAGCACTTTGCAAAGCACATAAACAGACATGCTCTTATTCTAAAATCCTCTGAACAGACTGTTTGAAGGTTCCCCTCCCATTTTACTTTCCTGATTTACAGCTAGAGTTGGCAGCAATGTCTATAGCTACAGTTTCTTAACACTTTTTCTTACCATGTCTGTTTTCAATTGCTTATAATTTTGCCAGGTTCAGCTACTTCCCAGTGTTTTTAGACCTTTTGGCTTGGCCAGTGGTTTTGAGCTTTTATGATACTGGTGAGTTACTTCAGAAGTTTTATGGACCTCATCCTGAGCTGATATAAATTTGTGTAACTCGAACACTGGGCTTAGCTACACTTTCCTGGATATAATGCGACAGAAAGAAGCCCAGCTGGTTTTATTTATTTTTTAGAGAGTTGTGATGTGAATAAGAATGAGACAGACGGTAAGGAAAATGGGAGGAAGTTGTGCTGGAAACTCTAGTCATGACATGCAGTAACTTCTTTCTATTATTCTGCCTTTTCATGTCGCTCAAGCATGTGGATTCCATTTGACTGTAGCCAGCTCTGCCCTTCATCAGGGTCAAATTTCTTGCTATTGCAAAAGCAAAGCTTGAGGGGTTACCCTAGAGGAGAAAACTTCAGTAAGTAACTTAGTGCATTTTTCACTGAATTCCTATGTGGAGGAGGCGGTAGAAAGAGTTGTCTCCTTTATTCAAGCAGTCCTGCATTTGTGACCCTAAAGAATGAACTTATGTTTGCCAAAGGAGAGGATCCTTTAGGATACTTGAATTTCTGCTCCTTATGTGTCACAGAATGTCTGTGGTAGGAGGTTCCCCTTCAGCAGAAGTGTTGGAGAATGGCAGCACACTTAATGACAGGTGCTACAGAACCTCTCTGATCCAGCAGCAAGGGTTACTTCACTACCCGCTTAATAAAACCTTATGACAAAAGAGGTTCACATGCTTATGGCCTGGCTATTGTGGGATTGTTCTTGATTTTATGAAGAGAACAATGATTTAATCAGAATTTTCAGTCCTGTAGTGATGCTTTAGATTTATAAGGTGTACTTAATCCCCATACATACTGCTAATCATAGATGAGATTATTGTGGAGCCTCCTGTATCTTCTCTTAGTGACCCCACATCCCTAGAAAATAAGACAGCCAAGGCAGTTTAAGGTCAGAATATTCTTTTTCTCTCATAATTATGCTCTGAAGGCCCCCTCTTCAGCTAGTTCACCTTGAGTACAACATTTCAATTTTGCTGAGCTGCCCCTTATTTTGAATAACTGACCCACTTTGTAGCTAAACTGGTCATGGTTTAAAAACAAGGCAAGTGACTTGCACAAAGAACATCTTTCTTTTAGTGCTGGTTTCAATATTCCCTGTGTCTTAGTGATTTTCAGCAAAAAATCAGAAGTTATGAAATACAAAATTTTCACTAAAAGTGGCCTTCGACATGTTCATTTATTCTTTCTGGCAAGTTTAATTCTTTTGAAGAGTAAGCCTTAGGTCCTACACCTAGGTTGGAACAACCCTCACTGTCAATACAGGTTGGAAGAAGATGGAATAGAAAGCTGTGCTGAGGAAAAGGGCTTTGGGGATGGTGGCAGACGAGAAGCTGGACATGAGCAGACAATGTGCATTTGCATCCCAGAAGGCAAATTGCATCTTGAGCTGTAACAAAAAAAGTGTGGCCAGCAGACTGAGAGAGAAGATTCTCCCCTCTACTCTGCTCTGGTGAGACCTCACCTGGAGCATGGCATCCAGCTTAGGAGCTCTTGACAGAAGGATGTGGACTTGGTGCAGCAGATCTGCAGGAGGGTCATGAAAATGATCAGGGGGCTGGAGCACTTGTCTTATGGACAGGCTGAGAGAGCTGGGGTTGTTCAGCCTGAAAAGGTTCCAGCAGAACCTGATAGCGACCTTCCAGTACTTGAAGAAGGCCTGCAAAAAGGCTAGAGAGAGGGGCTGTAATGATGAAATGAAGGGCAATGGTTTCAAATTAGAGAAGGGTAGATTTAGGTTGGATGTTAGAAAGAAGTGCTTTAGCATGAGGGTGGTTGAACACTGGAACTGGTTGCCCAGGGATGAGGTCAAGGACCCATCTCTGGAGATATTCAGGGTGGGGCTACACAAGAGTCTAGGCAACCTAATCTAGTTGAGAATATCCTCCCTGCAGGGGGATTGAACTATATGACCTTTGGAGGTCTCTTCCAACCCAGGCCATTCTATGAATCTATGATTCTAAATATCTGATATAAAGTAGATTAGTGGTGTCAGGGGAAGAAATATTTTAAACTTTTGTTTTCCAGTGAAAAATTACTTTAGTAATATTTTACCATATTTTAGCAGGTTGATCAGCCTTTATCTCTTCATGTTCTCTGTGCTTAGAACAATGTTTTTGTTTCTATGACTCAGTTTCACTCTTTAGACATTTGCTTGATAACGAAACACGGACGTCAATATAAGTATGCTTTTGAATTAAATTTCTACATTTCATGTATTGCAAATATGTGTTGCTTACCCTAAACATATTCAATATGTTATTCAAAAGCATGGTACATTTTTTCAAATATTTTAATACCTCTCTCTGTTAATTTTCTTTTGTGATTTCAGCTTTGGATCTTTATCATGTTTTCTTACAATCATTTTGTCTTCAAGTTATCTCAAAACAGTGGTCTTTGTTACTCTGAATCTGTGTTTACTTCAGGCATACATGGGTTAAAGTAGAAAAGGTTTCTGTGTAGTATATTATACTTATTTAATTTCTCATACTTTACTGAAGGTGTCAGTATTTTCAAGGTGACTCCAGTGTTGCTGAAAATGTGTTGGGTGTTATTTTGTCAGTACTATGGCTAAAATACATGTGCCACAAATTAAAGAGGATACTTAATTAAATCCTTAACAAAAGTTCAGTTTACTTTTCTGAGCTCTCAGTAGGGCACACATAGTTAATAATTCAGTAATTGAACACAATTGTTGCTTTTTTCTTTAAAGAAGGCTTGGGGGTCTGGTCTGTGGCAAGGACTGAATCAGCAGCTTTTCATTCATGTCAGTAATAACTGCTTTAGTTCAGCTATATCAGAGAACTATGTTCTTTTGACTTAAGTTAAGTAACTTATTAAGAAAACAGATCTGAAGAAAGAAAAAAGAGATGCCCAAAATCTCCAAGCAAGTTATTTTGAGTCTGGGTTGATTGGAGACTATGACTTTCTTCATGGCATCAGCACCACTCTCCCAGCTGACCAAGGGGATGTCAAGCTGGCTGGGGAAGTGCCATTTCAGTCAGAACAGCTGGTGTTGCTGCCTCAAACACTGAAGCATGAACATCGTGATCAGGCAGCATACCTGCTCCTGAAACTGCTGCAGGAAAGGTATTGCTGGATAGTGGGTTTGTTTAGACCAACAGATCAATACGTTGATATTATCAGCACATTCAGCTGTTCCCACTCTGCTCCCCAGGAGAGCCAGTACAAGAGTAATCTTCACAGGGCTTGTAATTTTGTAGAGGTAAAATGTTCAAATTACCTGGGAGGGTAGCAGAGCTGCTTCTCAGGAGGCTCACTTCTTAACCAATTTATAACAAATGTGATGCCTAGACTTAGGACTTCCTGAATCGATTTGAGGTTTTACCTAGCTTTCAAAACACCGTGTCTTCAGATTGAACTTCAAGTTCTATTGCAATTTTTCCAAACATTATTCCTACTTCCTTCACCCTATTAAGGATTATGTTTGTTTTCACCTGGCATTGGGTAATGAACACATCTTCTAGTAAAATCATCAGTGCCTCTTACTATGCATGGATGCAGAAGTCCACTCTTCTGAGTTCAGACAAGCTGAGTTAGTAAGAAGCAAGATGAAACAGATATATCACTCCTTTGTCTCTAGATGTTGAGGCTTCCTTTCAGACTAAATTTCAAAGTTTTGAAAGCTACTCTATTTTTTTTTACCCTTCAACTTAGTTTAGAAGAAACTTCAGAGTGCAGTAGTGCTCTAACTGAACCCAGGGAGGTGCTCTATCCTGCTGAGGGGTACGTAGGCTTCTGTTGGCATATTCCATTTGCAGTCTCAGCTATTGACATGAAGTAAATTAGAATGTAACTGGCCAACAAGGGTTTGCTGTCATTGAATGAAGTGGTTTTATATTCTCCTTCCTCTGTTCCTTATTCTGTCCTGGTGCTCAGTTGACCTGTTGGTATATCAAAGCTGTTTAGAAGGGGACAGAAAAGCAATAAAGGAGGGAGGAGCTTGCAGTTAACTCAGACTACCACAGTCAATGTGAGAGGCATAAGAGCGTGTGTCTGGGGGCAAAAGAGAAAAGAGGTAGAATAAGGAGACAGTGAAAGAAGTGAACTTCCACTTGCAGTAGCCTTTTAGGTCAGCTGAGCTGTTTTACCTGCCTCTGATTTTACAACCTCTTTATGCTAACACAGACATGCAAAGTGGAGTGTGACCCACGTTCTGGCCCTTGATATTTTTGAGGGAAGTCTCCCAGTCTGAGTCGTATTTGAAGGAGAACGCAGGACGACTCTCTTAATGGACCATGAAGTGCTGACAGGCTGCATTTAAAACAAACAAAAGCCCAAACCATCCAAAATCCACACTTGGTTTGGGTTTTTTTGGGGTTTGTACTCCCCCAGTATTTGGAGATGTCATACATAATATTACACTCTAAGAATGTATTAGGTCATCAGTCTGTTACTTGCAGGATTAAAAATTTGTCTTAAAAGATATTATGATCTGTCTGGAAGGCTGTTGAAAATGTATCCTTCTCAGAGTTGTTAATCTCCACATCTGCCCCTCTAGAATGCTTTCATGTGATCTGCCCCTGTTGTTTTTTAGGCTTAAGTGACTGATGCTAGATAAAGATTATATAGATCAAATGGAAAAAAAGTATGATTATTTTACATACAATATAAAATTCAGAAAGCATGCTTTAATCTACCTACTCTTTTTAAAGAAAAAAGGAACGGGGTGGGGGTGGGGGGGGAGGGAAAGGTGCCAGACCTTACTTGGAGGATAATTATCTTCTCCTGCACAGTGAGTTATATAAGAAACACAGAACTCATCAATATGAGAATATCCCCTCAAGTTATAAAACTGAAAAAGTAGAGGGTTGAGACTAAGAACAAAGGCTTGTCAGACTAAAATGGGTACAGCTGTGAGTACAGTCTCAATGCTGTTCCTAAGAAAAGCAACAAGACTTCTAAGAAAGAAATAGTGTGATCACAAAAAGAGGATGTTTCTGGAATTTAGAAATGCAGAAATAGTGGTGTTTGGTGAATATGAAAGCATCACCCTTGTTTAGGTATGTTATGCTGCTACTCCGTGCATTCTGAAGGCTGACAGTTGGCCAGGGCTTTCTGTTAGTCTAATGTCTGAGAGCCATAGCAGCTGTCGGGATGTTAGAAGGTGAACAGACACTGCAAACAGCCCTGCTAAAACCTCAGAGGAGCACGGTAGCTATTATTTGAGGCAACCATGATTCTAAAAGAAAAACTTCTTCATCTCCTACTGTTATTGCTATGTTTTGATAATATTAAGTGATTTCCTGTTCTACTTCAATGGCAATAATACTTAGTAATTCAACACATGCAAAGCACAGAAGGGATTATGCTTGAGAAAATCATGGGCACATTCCTGTTAATTTTGCATGCAATTAACGTGGTATTGGCCTTTCTTGGTATTCATCAATATGATTGATGGCTTTCTTTCAGGGTAGTCAATTTAGTTTACTGGGGACTTTTACAAAATGACTGATAGCTCTGTAAGTCTAAGAATGCGTTCTGTAAAGGACTGAAGGAAAAAGTGCTGAATATAAAATAATATTTTTCTAATATTTAACATCTTCTAAGATTACTAAAATGTATCAGGGAAACTGTGAAGTGTTGTACCTTTCTGAGTAAGAATGTGTAGCCACAAAGATTGAAGTTTTAAAAATGGGGTGATTTTATTTTTTTTTCATGTCAGGATATAAAGAGCTTTAACTTTTTCATATTGGTACTATCAGGTAATGTATTGTACTAGTATTCAAAATTAAGTCAAAATTTTACTGCTTGAAATACAGAGATACATTTATCAGTAGAAAAAAAATAAAAATATGTAATTCCTGAGAGCTTTCCTTAAAACATTGACTTTCTGTGGGGCTGAAGGTATTTTTAAAAGTGAAAGTCATTAGAACCCCCTAATGTCTATGGTTGTGGGATGGAGGTGGTACAGCCTCCTAAGGTGTCTCAGTGGTGTGAATTTACTGACGGCTACAGACACTAGTAGGCAGAAAGACATTTTTGGAGACTGCCTGGTTCAACCCCCTGTTCAGATCAGGGTCAGCCAGATTAGATCATTAAGGGCCATGTTCCATCAGGTTTTGATTATCTCAAAGGAAGGAGATGAGAGTAATAGGAGATTTCCTATTACTTCTTAGTTAAAATGCACTCTGTTCTTGCTACTGGTCGTTGTAAATGTTATTGTGAGGAGCTTAGCTCTCCCCAGGTATTGTAGATTGAATTCAGGTGACAAACTTGAAGATGAACAGTTCTGCCTGGGAGCTGCACAAACAGATTCACAAGATTTATGTTTCTTTGTACCTTTTCAGAATTGCACCTGGCATCTTTTTGTGTGGATGAATTTCACAGGCAGCTGTGGTCCTGTGGTCTCTTTAAAGAACAGACCACTGCAGGAAATGATTCAGCTCTCTTTTCTTTCGAATTTTCTACTTTGGTCTTCAAACTTGGTTCTTACAAATTACCAGTACCAGACTTATTGTGTGGGAATTCCTTCAGCCACATAAGGGATCTAGTCCAGCTAAAACCAAACTTCTGGGCTTCTTACTTGTTTGTTTGTTTGTTTTGTAAGGTTTTGTGGGGTTTATTTGGTTGCAGTTTTGGGTTTTTTTTATTATAGGACTGAAATACTTTTCAGCTGAATTTGTTGAAAGATTGAAGGGAAGCAGCCGAGCTACATCTGGTGTTCTGAAGCTTCTCAAGAAAATTGAGTTTAAAACTAAAGGCCATAAGTTTTTTTTATTCCTATGTCCTGAGCTTTCTTTCAGGGTTGGTTGGAAACCTTGGCACCAAACACAAAATGTCAACAGGTCTATTAAAAGTCTCAAAGCATAAAAGATTATATAAAAAAAAAATCATGTTCACCTTTCCCCAGATTTTTTGGAAGATAAATATTGTGGAGTATATTTACAGAGTGAGAAGTGCATAGAAGATAGGTCAGGTTGTGCTTTTTAGGAAATCTTACCTTAATTGACTAAAGTAGCAATCCACTTTATTTATGGAAGCCTTGTTAGAATGATATAAATTTTATGTCAAAATACTGCAAACACACATGCAGTAAATGAGAATATTCTCCTTTATGTGCTTAGATGAAGCAAATAGTTTTCTGCTTTGTTCATGATGGACCGCATCATTCCCCATGGCCTTCCTTGGCTTGTCTTTTTGTAACTCTTGGGATGGAAGGGACAGTGATGGACTTTGTGGAAATTTTGCAGCAGGCATTTTGGTTGTCTGCCGTAGGGCAGACAGAATCTCCAGGAACAGTCATGTAGTCTCTCATAAGAGCATATAATTTCAAAATAGTAAATGTCATCTTTCATCTTATCTATACCCATTTGAAATACATGTACAATCTGATAGCAAAGAGACTATATGTCATTTATGTTGGCATTTGTACTTTCTACTAATAATTTCAAAGAGAAGGAGAAGAAGCTACTCGATTAGATAGGCTTTAGGAAATGTATTTATTCCCTTTCTATGTTTTCAGTAAAATATATGGCTCATTTGTCAGAGTTCCTGCTTGTCCTTGTTTGTGTGACATTGCATGTTTAATCAGTGACCTTTACAAATGAATGGACTACCTTTTCAATATTTGACCAGTAGGTAGAGACGAGTTACATACCATTAGTTAGTTAGGCTGTTTTACTAATGCATATTTTTAAATGCAGGGCACTGGAGACTAGGAGGCAGCCCAGGGCTCATTTTCTGTGTTGTACTTACTTTGAGGCTGTCAACTCAATGAAGTTTGCATGCTAAAAGGAGTGAGAGTGGCAGTAGCAGCCTTATTTCTATTCTGAGATCAGTAGGTCCTATGGTTAAGTATATGTGGACAAAAGGAGATGGTGGAGAAAAAAAGAGTCCTGAGAAAGGTGTTCCATGTTTGGAGGTGTCACTTCCTTTATATTTTTAATGTCCTTATATATAGAAATGCTTTATTATATAGGAATCTTCATGCCACTTGCTGCCCTGTGTTCTTTACATGTTCTTGGTATAGTTCACTGGGATGTTAATATGTCTATCATTCCATGTAAGTTTAACTGAGGAAGAGCTGCTCTTCCAGGTAATTAATCTACTAGTTTCAAAACATCAGAGTGCTAACGGTCCACTTTGAGAAAGTATGTGTATTGGTAAATCAGTTTGAACTGGATGCAAGTTTTGGCTTAGGGTACAAGGCTTATTGATAGTTTTTACATTACTTTATTAGACTAGGTGACACAGCTGGAAAATACAATTTCCTTGTCTCTCAGGAACCAAGGTCAGAAACAGCAAACTTCAAGCTAATCATAAAAGAGAAGAATTGCTTAACTTAATTATAAGAGAGAATAAATGAGAAAACTGATTGGAACCTTTTAGAGCAGAGGTGAGTGTGATCAAGTGAAGAGTTGATAAGGTCATAGAAATTCTTTAACATTTTGGAAAAGTACTGAGAAGAGTGAAATGCTTTTAATAGCAAAGCTCATACTGACAGGAATAGTTCTGAGAGCAAAACAAGTATATAAAGGCTGGCTTCCTCCATCTCTAAAGACTTACATACTTCCCTTCATCTCTGCAGCTTAATTCCCGATGCATTTGCTACTATAGTTCTGTTTATAGTCATTATGTTACTGGCTCTAACCTCGTATAGTAAACTCTTAAGCTATTCTGAAAATTTTTTATACTTTCATCAACTGTTAAGAGCAACAGGTTTTGCAACACATTGATGCCGTTTTATCAAAGATAAATCATTTAAGCTGAAAAGTTAGTGTTAGAAGAAATATTACCTGAGGCTTCTTGTAAGAGTTTTCTATTTAGACAGTTCAATAAATATACACATTCTTTTACAAAGAAAGGAAAAAGCTTTCTCATTGCTTTCCATCTAGATTTTACAACGATATGGTCATTAAAAAAATGATGGGGGAAGGGTTTGGAAAGTGTAGCCTGCTGGAAACACCAACACCAAACAAAATACAGATGGGTGTCTGGCTTTGCCTTTTGGGAGAATTAAGGAAGGGAACATTTATTTGCTAAGCTTAATCTTGTAAAAAAACATTACCTTTCTTAGTTGTTTAAATACCACTTCATTTATATTTACAGTGAGCTTCATATAGGTTGTTTGAACTAATAATTTTATATGTTTATTGGCTGGAGGTGGGCAGAAAGAATAGCAGCACATCAGTATAGATCAGAAATAATTAAAAGAAATGTTGAAAATTAAAAACTCTATTGTCTTTCTAAAATTATTTTGATTAAATCCTACATGCAAGTAATAAGCATACTGTAGGGATACCTGGAACTTTTGACATAATTCTTTTGGCCCCAAGACAAAATTTTGATTAATAAAAGCTTTAACTTCTTAACCGCAAAAAAATGTTTCCCTAGATCTTCCTACCTAGGGAAGATCTCCCACCTGAGTAAACCAGATTCTCAGGATGATTTTCCTTAAGTCACAGAATCATAGAATGGTTTGGTTGGAAGAGGCCTCTTAAAGGTCATCTAGTCCAACTCCCCCACAGTGAGCCAGCAACATCTTCAATGAGATCAGAGCCCTGTCCATTCTCACCTTGAGTGTTTTTAGGGATAAGGTCTCTACCACCATTCTGAGCAACCTGTTCCGCTGTTTCAATAGCCCCATGGTAAAAAATGTGTTCTTTCTATCTAGTTTGCATCTCCCTTCTTTTGGTTTAAAGCTATTACCCCTTGGCCTTGCCATGACAGGTACTGGCTGTCCGCTTTAACTATAGAATAAGGTCTTGCCACAGCCTTCCCTTCTCCACACTGAACAACCCATACTCTCTCAGCCTTTCTTCATATGCCCTCCGCTGGACTCCTTCTCAATAGGTCCAGGTCTGTCTTGTAATAAGGACTCCAGAGCTGGATTGTGGAGTCATACCAGCGTGGAATAGAGGGGCAAAGTCATAGAATTATAGAATGGCTAGGGTTGGAAAGAAGCTTAAAGATCATCTAGATACAATCCCCCCCGGCATATGCAGGTACACCTTTACTAGATCAGGTGTCTCAGGGCCCCATCCAACCTGGCCTTGAACACTTCCAGGGATTGGGCAGCCACAACTTCCTTGGGCAACCTGTTCCAGCATTTAGTTCTCTAAGGTAACACACACAACTAGCTTGGTTACAGAAATACAAATCGTAAGAGCTCAGTGAAGCAGGTCTTTTGCTTATGAACATGCTGCATGGTGGAACAGTTAAGACAATAAACTGTCACTTTCCTGAAGAAGAAGGGATTTTTTCATGTGTTATAGCCATAATTTTAAAAGCTTAAAATCATTAAAGCATATGTGCTTCCTTACACATAGTGAAAATTAAAGACTAGATTTTTCAAAAGCATTTTCTGCCAGTAATACAAACAAAGCACATTTTTCCTTCTGAGAAAATACCTACTTCAAGGAATTATTACACACTTATGTATCTTTAGAAAGAAAAGATGAAAAATCCATCTATTTACTTATGTGGGGAGGCTGGGATTGTTTTTTTTTATGGTGACTTGCAGGCTATAGACCATGCAGGTGTTAGCCCAGAGTATGTTTGATGTGGTCCAGAAGTGACGGAAACATTTTACAACAAATTTTTAACGGTGTATTTCACACCTTGCTTAATAAAGTATTTCAAAATCACTTTTTTTTTTGTTCTACTTGTCTTCCCCATCACCAGAATTGGTGAGAGAGATTGAGGGTAACGTGAAATACAGTCCTGATTCATCACTAGCCAATTTAATGTATGATTTCTTTGATCATCTCCATAAAAACTGGTAGCAATATATTACCATATACTTATGAGAAAAATGAGCAACATGGCTTAAAAAAGCTGGGCAATTAATTTAATGATATGCTTGTTCATCCTGCAGGTCAAGCAGTTAATTGTGCCAAGAATTGCTTTGAAATCATGCATGGCTCAACTCTAGACCTTTCGCCTCCGCAGAGAATTCCTTAGGTCTTACTGTGTATCATACTTCCTAGGGATACTAGTCTAAAGCTAGCTAATCCTGTCAGCATGTATAATAGATACAGTGATATCTGGAAATCTGAATCTATACTTGGCAGCTCTTCGTTGCAGGAGAAAATTGAAATCTTTGTGGCTTTTTGAACAGGAGATTAAAATATGATTCTTGATTAAAATTAGCATCATGTGCTTTGAAAATTAGTATTTCCCAGGGCAAAGGAGTAACTGCAAGCTAAAATTAAAGTTTTTTCATCTACACTTTGTACATTTAAGCTGTACAGTGAAACTGTATTTGAATGAGTTCTGTGCTTTTCATCTTCCTATGCTGCAGTATGTATAGTATTTCTAATGCTATTTCCCTTTTGGATTTGATGTTTTCATACAAACCAGTATTAGAATGGCATAAATGATAAGGATTGGTTTAAAATTTAAAATGCGTTTTATAAAGCAGGAAAAGATTCCTGCAGTTTAACATTGCCAAGCCTTGAATCTTCAGAAAATCTCCCAAGAATACAAAAGAAATCTATAAACAATGCTAGCTAATCCTTCATAGGCTTTGGACTTTCCATGGAATATAGAAGGACTAAGCATGACCCTAGCTGGTGATTATTAGTGGTGGTAGAGTAATGCAAAGATCAGGTCCAATTGAGTTGTAGGATTTGTTTTAGAGAAGTTCATAGTTGTAGTGTTTATTCAGAAAGTTTCAGGTGGAATGGTAATGCAAGTACTCTGCTGCAAATGCATTACTATCGCTTATTGCTTGTCCAGCATATTTCACTCCAAGCACATATTTAATTAATGCATGCTTTTTTCCTGAAGAACTTGAAGCTGGTTGACATGCACCATTTCAAGAAGTTTAAAAATATTGCTATCAAATAACAAAATTATAAGTTTCATCATTCTGTATATAGAGAGCTGTGTATTTTCTGAGATGATTGCACAACATCAGGATTTAAGTTTTTTAAATATTTGTAAGTGATGTCAGTTTCCTCCTCTGTGAGTAAGCCAATTACTAAGTATCTGAACCATTAAAAGTCCCAAAAACAATGGCAAGTGGCCTTGTCCCTGTAACAACAAAAGAACTGTGTCTTGGATGAAGAATGAACAGGGTAAAGTACATTCCTGGCTACCTCCCAGCTGTTGCAAGGATTTTTTTTCCTTTTCCTGTTCAGAGCAAGAGAAAAAAATTTCAATGTTCTATTAGCTGTCCTTCCAGAAACTGAGATTTTTTTCATCTTTACAGGATCAACATCTTTTCTGAGATAAAAATAATAATCACACACTAAGATCCAGCTGGATCAGGAGATCTATCACAATGATTTCAAATAACACCATTCAATATGTTAATATGATACATACACCTAGTTTATAGGAGAATATAGAGCTTTCTTCCCTTGAAGCCTGCTGTGAGAGGGGGAAAAAATATCCATGCTTTTAAAGAAAATTAATTTAACTTGAATGGAATCAACTGTGTTCTTCAATATGGAAGGAGAACTAGGCCACACTGCTAAAATAGTGGACTTTAAACAGTGTGATGCTTAAAGATACTATATCTATATATATATGCAGAAATGTCTATCCTGTAATGGAGGGTTTACAGTCTCTGTAGGAATGAAAGTATTTCCTCTGTCTGTAATTGTTTTCAACCTTCACAATCAACAGATAGGGAAAGAGGGCTGGTTTTCCAAGTAAAGTCCTTGTTTTGTGTCATCATGTCTCACTTACTGTTAGTACAATACCATCAACATCTCGTTGCCTGTGAAAGCCCCGTAGTACATGCAGTAACCGTTTCTGTACAAAGCCTTCACAATATAAAGGCTAAATAAAAATTGAAGGAATGGAGGAAAAGGCACTGTAAAAGAGGTCAAAAATGTTCAATTTGAAAATCACTGACATGTACTGACAAGGTTATTTCTTTAGGGTCTTCCGTGATGATGTTTTAAGACAAAGTGTGTTTATTTCAAAGCTAGCCTGGTTGAACATGTCAGTGAAAACTTCTGCCATTGCTTTTTATCTTCAGGAAGAAAACCTGAAATTCACATTTTTACTTCCATTTTGAATAAGACTGCACAGGATCCCTGTTTTGTGTAAGAGGGAGCTAATGAAGGTCAATGGGTATTTACTCCAGGTGTTTGTCAGAAAAGATCCCATCACAAATCTTTAAACTTCAAATTCACTGTCATACCAATTTTCAGGACCTCTCCAGCCACTAACCCATTCTTTATAGATTCTCTAAAACAATAAAAATTCAGTCAATAGTTCAATGTCTTTCTACAATTTATGGACCTCAGCAACATCCTTCTCAACTTGTTGTGTCTGTCTTGTTTGGTTGGAGAAAGTTTGTAGGGGCACTGAAATGCAATAATATTTCTGATAACACCTGGTCTAAGTAATGTTTATGTATTCCTCGGGAAACACTTTTCTATCCCTCCTTCATGACAGAACAGAATAGTGTCCTTGCACCAATATTGCTTGCTCTTTGTGTTCAGTATACTACGGTTGATTGCTGTAAAGATAGAAAGATTAACTGTTCAATAGTAGCTGATCTGCTCATTTTGACCCCAAGGTATTACAGGCTATGCTTCCACAGTGTGCCCTGGCAATACAAAGTTCCCTGTTTGGGTTCATTCTTTTATTGTTGTTTCAATGCATTCAAGTTGCCCCTTGGCAAGCTTCATCCCTTTCTGACCTATGTGCTTCTAGCCATTTGGTAAGATCAACTGCAGTTCTGAACCATGAAAAAGATGTGCTTGATAGCTGCAGCAGTTACTGATAATACAGTAGATCTTTTTGTTCTCTAATAAACTCTATCCCATGTGTAATCAAGGAATGTGTTAAGAGGATTCCCAGGTTACAAGTTAAGAAATTATTTAATTAATTTTTAAGTTGCATTGAATATGCTGCTGCTTAGAAGGAAAATAAGGGTGTGCTTAAAGATTTAACTTTATAGGGGTGCTTTCCTGGATTGGGACTTCTATTGAATCACAGTCCTATTTAGTCTACGTTTTAAAATTCTTGCTCATTTCTCGTGTGAATACTTTGGTGTCTTTCTTGCTATGAATAGAGCTCTTTGTTTTTTTGTATCTGGAATTTAGTCTAAATAATGACCTCCAATGAAGTACTTCTGTAAGGTCACAATTACCTCTCAGACAGCTAAGCTAAAGTAAACATCCTAAATACTGATATTTTATTTTTTTATGGACCTAATATATCACTGACAAATATTGTAAATTCTCCAGTAAGGGAATGGCAACTCACCACCTCAGTTTCATTGACCTACAGGCCTTTTTCTTCTGAAGAGTTTGTTTAATTGCAGAGGACTGAACTCTTGAGCACTCACATAGAGCACATATGGCTAATTTAAAGCCAGTTAGTTTGCTTTAGAAGAGAGTTAAGATAGGTTAATTCTGTGTTGGTGAAAAATCCCTCAGCCAGGCAGTATAGAGACATTACATTCTGAAACACTCGCTTCTGATCCTGTGGATGTACAATGCTCTTTACACAGTGTCACGTTGAGATGCCTGAACAGACAACCTACTTTTTCCTTTAAGGAAAAATGATAACCCGGAACCCTGAACAGTGTGTTATCTGATCCCGTTATTAGGGAAGCCTGCAGCTGTTCGTATTTTCTCTCTGCAGCACGTGTCACTGTGGCAAATGGAAAATATTTTTATCCTCTAGGATTACAGAGCTGCTGAAAAGCCATAAACAAAACATAACTAGAATTGTGCATGTAATAAGTGACAGTGCAATCCCTCAGAAGACGGTAAGGTATAGAGGAAACAAGAAATATAGGAGAGGTTTCATACTTCTGTTTGCAGCAATACACTTCAGAGAAAGTATCAGAAGAAATTATTGGACTTACCAGTTGAAAGATTTCACTTCCAGGATTATTTAAGTAGAGACCAAGACTTAAATCTGCAGAATGCACCATTCTGAAGAGTTGTGTGTGTGTACATACATATGCAGCAAAAAGTAAAGCCCCAATGTGTAAAGTAGGGATCCATTTTAAGTCATCCATATCAGAAAAGTCACAAGGATGTTAATGCACTTTAATGGTTTCTGTTCCCTGGGCATCTGACAGGCTTCATTGATAATAAAGGAAAACATGTCAATACTCCCACTTTAAGATCTGATTCAGAAACAAAGCGATTTTTTTCAAGGTCAGATAGAAGCTCTGTGTCTTAATTCTTGATTTCATCAGGCTGAGGCCCTAATCCCAGAGGTCTTACTCTTCTCTCATGAGGGGAAAGTGGCTTTAGTGGTTTTTCTCACTGTTGCTGATCCTTTCCATGTTCTATTTGTAATTTATCAAAGAGAAAGCAACTGTTAACAGAATAGTCTGGACAATGTCACTTTTTGTGTTGTAGCTGGTTAAAGTGTTGTGAAAGATGATTGGTGGTTCATGCTGCAGCAAAAGAAGAGCCTGGTCATGCTGTTTGTTCAAACTCAGAGGACAAGTCAGATAAGGCACAGCTCATTCTCTTGGTTTCATACCGTGCTGGCAGTAATTATTAAATTTTATCCAAACAACCCACCATATATAGAGGTCTCCAATCTCCCTCCTTTTCCTACAGTCATGACTCTTATTGGGCTGACATGGCAAAGCAGAAGCCACTCAGTTCTTCCCAAGCCTCACCTTCCTGCCATCCTGCTTTCTATCATGCACTTCCTGAGTAAGGCTGCTAGCAGATGTCAGAGTCCCAAGCTTCCATTCATGGGGCATCATTATGATGCTCATGTACAGCAGCAACACGGGTATTCCTGAATGGACTGCACAGCACATCACTTTCATTTTGCATTCCTTGTAGAGAGAGAAATTCTTTATAACTTAAAATAGGAAAATGGGAGTTGCAGTATGTATGTAGGAGGATCAATTCACTGGGATGATGTCCTAAATGTAAGAAGAATATAACAGAGCCAGAATCTACTCAAGTAGCTAATTAGCAGTGACCCAATAATCCATTTTCTTTGTTTACAGTGTTTGAATGGAGGAAAGACAGAGACATTTAAAAAGGAGGAGGGAGAAGAGGAGGATTTAGAAACGTGTTTTTAGTCTTGGCATCTACAGTAAGCTCCAACAGGCAGCTGCCTGCTGGTCAGCCTGGCAAGTCTCTGCTGCCAATTCTTCCCAAGGCAGAAGCAGCCGCTCTAGAATTCCCAGTCATGCCACTGTACGTGAAAGCACGTGTGATATTTGTTACAAGTGCAAATGATCTGAACCCCAGAATGTCATGATCTTATGTTTTGTTAAAGTACCTATTAGGCTGCTGACTACAAGTAGGCTCAAAATAGAAAGACTCTTACAAAAGTCATTGCTTAGTAGCTGCACATGGTCTACTAGTTCACCTCTGTTTCTTTTTCAAGTGTTCAGATTAGCATCTAGAATAAACACAGACAATCGGGCACTGGAGCAGTATTTTAGGGTTTAAAAAGTTAATTCTGAAGATACAAGCTGTGTACTGTTTAATGAAAAAAACCTGACTCTTAGATTTTTAAAAGTGATCTGATTAATGTGCTTTGGTAACCGGCTGAGGTGGAAAAGGGATTTAAACCACTCTTTTCCTGTTTAGGTGACAGCAAGGCCACAGTTAGAGCTGGAAACACATTTCACATCATGGTCATCAAAAACATACAACTTATTTCTACCTTCAAATTTATCTGCTGCATCAAATCACATCTTGAAGTCATACCTTTGATTTACTCGGTGTGCTTAGTGAACAAAAGGTGTCTCATTAATTTTCACTTCCATGTTTTTTAATGCTGCTACTTAGAAAGCAACTCCTATGGGTCTAAAGTACCAGGGCTTTCTTCATGAAGAGGTCATTGCTCTCTCACTTTCTCTTTTGTTTGAGACCAGCTTCTGGGAACATACTGCAAGGTGAACAGTGATTTTACAGTGTTAATTCTAGGGCACCAGAGGATTATAAATGTGCAGAAACAGGACAAAGAAGGGGCATTCATATCTGAGGGTCTGGACAAAATACGGGAATAGTTTTGTACTTATAGTTAGACCTGGGTTAAGGTTCTGCTTTATTTGATTTGGCTATCATTTAATGATGAATTTCACTTTCATTTGACTTATGACACGAAGTTATGGTCTTTCCTCACACACTGATGCTGAAGTGCTGTTGGCATATCCACAGGGCAGAAACCAAGTGCCAGGACATAGCTCTCTGAGGCCCAGCAATGTTTTCAGCTCCTGTGGTGCATTTTTGGGACTGGGTAGAAGTGCCAGATTTCACTTTTAGCCCACAGTCTCAGAAGGATTCTGCAGCAGACAAGGATTGCTTCTACAGATATGTATTACACCTTATCCTACTAATTTGTTCTTTGTAATTTCACACAATGGAGATGTCGTCTACATTCTAACAGTAGTGTCCAGTCAGAAAACTCCCACTTAAAGTTCCCAACTTACTGCACATTGAGAGGTACATATACCTTGAGTTACACCTCAAGGTGTAACTTCTGTAATCAGCCTGTTTCAACTGTGTTGTTTTTCTCTGCCTTGTAATACAACTTTGGCACTGTAAGAGCAGCCATAGTGATGAGGTTCAGAACGCAGACAGCTGAAGTGCAGATGCAAAGTGTCCTCACAGTGTCTGACTGAAACAACTGGTTGGGCCTCAAGGCAGTTTGGTGGTGTCATTCCTTGGGAGGAAAAACAGTCAAGCTTTTTCTTCAGTCAGCTTTTTCTTTGTTGAGCCATCTGGAATAGATAGCATGAAAGCATGACGATTTCTGAATGGTGTGGCTGCTAGATGTTGTCATGGCATCAAAGGCCATGAGAGCACCATATAGGTGGGATATGGGCTACTATACAATGCCTAGTTCAAACACATGAACAATGTCTTTATAATACTCTTTTCCCTATTTCTGCCTTGTATTTTGAGTGTTTTAATTGTACTTTTGAAAAAGAATGATGTCTGAATGACAAGTTATTGGTTATTATTTTGAAGTGTGGGATCACACACAATTTTTTTCAAAGGAATGGCTGCATGAATGGTTGGCTAGCTTAATGAGTTTCTCATTCAAATATTAGCATGGAGCAAACATCCATGTCACAAACAGAGCAATGGCTTGTAGGAGCAGGTGGCTGTTCACAGGAATTACTGCAGCAGGGCTGAGTTTGTAAGGGAAGAGTATTTTGTTCTTCATTTTAGTTATGCCTATAGAGTTTCACTGCAGATAACAGTAGCAGTTTTTCTAGCAAGGCCTTCCGAAAACTTCACTGATTGACCATAAAGTAATCATTTTATGTCTTCCCTAAGGCACAAAAATTGGGACTGTGCCAAAGGAATGCTGGAATTCCTTTATAGTCACAAGAACACTGAAGCTGCACTATAACGTGTCGAAAATACTGCTTCCTGTAACTTGAGCTTAATTGGAAATTATCATCTGGTAGTAAATATAGTACGTAGTGTTTTGGTGCCAAATCTACTAAAATATGATCTTTGCATTCATTTCATTTCATTTGTGATCTTTAAGTGCCATAATGATGGATATTTCTGTGGCTCATTTTGGGAAGTTATTGTAGTCATTGCCTAAGGACAAGAAGAATTTGTTTTCAAAAATTATTTTCTGTTACTGTCATTGTTAATGGAAAATTCATAAAAGAGAGAGTATGTTAAAAAAGGAACTGCCAGTTGAAAAGTTGTCTTCTTAATATGGCAACACTTGTGGTTTTGAAACACCCATTCGTTGCATGACTTTTTAAATATTTGAGTCTCATGCTTAAAGATTGTTTCTCTAGAACAAGAAGTGGGAACTGAGCAAGATACATATTTTTAAATCACTCTAGAGTGAGAAATCAATGCTAGCTAAGATTTCTTTTCACAGTACTTGGTAGAACCTTATTTCCTTTGTGAGATTTCTTTTTTGCTCCCTCATCTCAAGCTGCCCAGCAAGATGGCTGTTGTTGGTACAATTTGTAGAGGGGGGATTGTTAGTATTTTATAGAAATGCATGTATGTGTAATTCCTCAGTTAATTAATCACATCTTTTCAGTGTCATGTCTGGCACTCTTACAAAACCATGACGGATCTGGCCAGATTCTGGCTCTCCTTTTGGGAAAATACAACTACTGTATGTCAACTCTTGCCAAATTTCTGCATGTAAAATCCTTACTCTTACCATGGTGGTAGTAAGTCACATTCAAGGTTGTTCTTTTCCTCTGATTTTAATATGAATATTTAGTTAATAAACTAGTTGCTTAATTATTTTAAATTGGACAGTATCTTCAGTTATTGAAGGAAAAATGCTAGTTTAAACATAATAATACTCTAAACCTCTATTTTAATGAATAAAACTATCTTATTTAGGCAGAACATCAGCATACTTTACAATTATCTGAAAATAAGTTGTTTTGTTTGTATCAACAATGTGATAAGAATTACCTGTGACTGTATAGGTCCCGAATGCTGATATGATGTCAGTTTTTAGTCTGTAGAGTCACAAGTCAACATCTAGGTCTGAATATTAAATTAGTGAAAGAAAAAAAATTAAACTGATTATTTTCTTTAAAGTTCAAGTTTGTCTTACATGACACACATAAGCACAAAATGCTTTGTAGTTCAGTGACATCTTGATTGCAAAATCAAGTCCATCATCTGTAATAGCTCCAGCTTTGGAAGACAAATCCCTGTACATGGATAGGGATACATTGCCTTGCATCCCTTTGATACTTTCCAGAACTGAAAACTGTAGACAACTTTAAAGGCATTCTGTGGTGATTTTCTTGTAAATTTGACACCAATGACAAAAAGCAGCCCTGCAGCAACCACAGTTAACTGCGAAATATCAGGCGCCAGTGGCATGATGTTGTTCCATGCCCATGAAATTACCAAGAGCATGTCTTTCCCCCACTGAAAATCTTTGCATTCAGGGTAGCTGTAGGAATGTGTCTGCCCCCCATCAGTATCACACTGAAGGTGGATGCAGCGATGAAGAACAAAATGTCATATAAGGCAGTGTTGCATACGAAAAATAGTTACGCTTGTGAAGTTGTAAGAGGAGCCCATCTAGCAATCATTAGAGAAGAGACCTGATGGGTTTAAACTGAAGCATGTGGGTGATACTTTATTCCAAGTTCTTCTTGGAATCCATGTTCTGAAATAACATGTATAGAGAGTGTGTCATTTCCCTCTATATCTACCACTTCATTAATATAGGTTGGCAGCAGGAAAAGAAAAAATGTGCAAGGCTCTCTATATGTACAGTGCAACAGCCTTCTGCCTTCTGTGAGGGTAGGTTCCCTTTGGGTGTCCAGCCTGTGTTATTAATACTGCTCAGTGAAAGCGTAACTGAACTGTCACAAAGCCTGTTAACCAAACCATGAAAGCCTGGGCTTCATGTGAATATAATTTCTAGTTTTGAAATGCTAGTGAATTGCAAACTGAAGGGGTTTGGCTCTGTTTTGTGTGGGAAGTGCAGAGTGTATATGCACACCGTTGTATTTCAGATACAAATACAGAATTTGGATAGAATGTGTAACGACAGATGGTTGTTGATAGGGAGGAGGGGGGAGATTTAATCACACTGTGGTAACACCTAATATTTTCATACTAATGGCTGTATAGCAAAGTTTGGGCTTCATCCTCATGAGACGTGTAGGATCTTTCTAAGGACTGAGAACTGTCAAAGGGGAACTATAGGGAGCTCATTTGCACAGGCTCCATGACTCGTAGCTGGAGACCTGAAGATTTTGGTCTGTGTCAGGACATCTGCAGCAGGTTTACGTTTCATCTGCAAAGTAACTGGCTTGGTTCACGCCTAGGGTCAGGAGCTTCTCAGAGCCTGCAAGGCTCACAAGGTCATGAAGGTTGTGAAGACACATCATTTGCTTTTCCAGTGTCACTGTTTTGGACCTGTTGAGTTCGGCATGGTTGTTTTTCTTCTCTCACCTTCATGGATGAAATTCAGAGCAGGATTGAATTCAGTGTTCATCTGCTTCTTTGGTACTGACCCCATGTTTTCTCCAGTATGAGTTAAAGCAGAAACTGTCAGAAGCTAGTAAATGATAGTACATTTCATGCTAAGTGGTGGTAAGAGGACTCCAGAAGGTTACAGGAATATTACAGTGCCATACAGGAAAGGGATTGCCTCTCTTATAGTTCACATTAATTATCTTTACACTGCAGTCACTGCTGACCTTCCCACTTGATTTGTAAGGTGTGTGCCAGTGGAATGTATGGAGGGGTTTTTTTTGTTTTAATTAGTCTCTCTTTGCAGCTCATGCATGGAAATGTTCATAATGCTCCCTTTTTAATCAAAGTCTTTGAAACTGTCTTGCATCATGCATTTGTATAAAGTATGTTCTCTGTTTTAGCACACCAGAGTGCTTCGTAACTTCTTGTAAGTTAATTTCAGGAGCTTAGAGAGAAGGAAAAACGTTATAGTTTCTATTTCTTTTAGGGTTTTTATGACCTAAGCTGTTTTTCATCATGGAACCTATGGCTACAACAGTTTTCTGAAAGAAAATAGTGTTTACAAAGTAAACATTTTTTCTGGCTGCAAGATTGCTTGCTGTCCAGGAAGCAAACACATTCTAGTTCATTACATATATTTTGAGTGTAAGAAAAGAAAATAAGTTTATACATTTTAAATGTGCAGCTCACAGACTTTCCGGCTGGAACCCACTTGGGAGTCATAACACATTTCCAGGACCTCCCCTAGCGAGTCTCCTCAGATATCAGAGTAGTAGTGACTCATCGACCGCAGGAGAGGCAGTTGAATTAAAACTTAAATATTTATGTGTCTGAGTCACTCAAATTGCAAAACAAATACAGTCTGATTTGTGGGTGAGATATCTCTGTTTCTCAAGAAAAGTTGAAGCTGGTATTTCAAGAGCAGCAATGGCCTGAGTTTGGCTGTTGCTCCTTGTTTTCACACCACTTTTTCTAAGTGGTTTTCACAGCTTTAGAGCTATAGAAGTAGAGCTGTTATAGCTTAGTTATTAAATAAATCTGAATGACTTAATAGTAGTGACAGAAATGGAGTTTATGTCAGATGGTTCAGCACACTTTTATACTCATAACTAATGCTTTAGAATGCACTGAGGTCCTGAGATAAAGGTGGCCGTATACGTTCTACATTAGAACAGTATCATCCTCCTGTCACTTTCCAGATAGTTAAATGACTGTCCACGATGAAGTACAAGGCAAAACTGAGAAAAGGAGGAGATGCTGTAGTTGCTGCTGCCAAGCTGTGTTTTTATCAAGTCCAGAGATTGACAATAACAGCCACCAGGTCAAATGTCTTGCTCTCTCCAGCACAGCATCAGATCTTTGCATAAACACTGAGCTTGATCCTCTGAATTTGTTTCTGAAGCTGGTCATGCTAACCAAACACAGCACAGATGCCACTCCACACTTCAGCTCCCTTCCCTCCCCCTAGTCAGGTGCTGTGTCTGGGGTTGTTTCATTCTTCCAGATCAGTCTGTTTGAGAAGGCTGTAATATATAATTGCCTTGCAGCTAAGAAAACCTTAGAGATCTTTATGTTGAAAACTGAGCACGTGCTTACTGTAGTCATAATTTGAACCTAACTATTTTGTTACACATTTTCTGGTCCAAAATCCTGATTTCCAGCTTGCTTTGAACAAGAAGTACAGGCGCTTGTCTGTCATTAGCAATGTATGAGGAATTTCAGGAGACCACAGATAAAGCCAGTATTCTGTAAATGCAAATACAGTAAGGGTTTGCTTTTCTTGAGACACCTTTCTGAACAGTACAAAAGTATGATGTGAAAATAGAAGCATAGAAACATTAGGGATCAGAAAGGACCTCGAAGATCATCCAGTCCAATCCCCCTGCCACAGCAGGACCACCTAGACCGAACTGCACAGGAACACATCCAGAGGTGTCTTGAATGTCTCCAGAGAAGGAAACTCCACAAGCGACCTGGGCAGCCTGTTCCAATGCTCCATTAACCTCACTGGGAAGAACTTTCTTCTGATATTTATATGGAACCTCCTAGGTTCCAGCCTGCACCCATTGCCCCTTGTCCTATCACTAGATGACTTTGAGAAGACTCTAACTCCATCCTCCTGACACCTACCGCTCACATATTTGTAGACATTAATGAGCTCACCCCTCAGCCTCGTCTTCTCCAAGCTCAAGAGACCCAGCTCCCTCAGCCTTTCCTCATAAGGGCGGTGTTCTGCTTCCTTCATCATCTTTGTTGCTCTACACTGGACACCCTCTAGCAGCTCTGTGTCCTTCTAACATATAACCAACTGTTCTATTTGATGCTCCTTATTTAAAGAAAATCTGATGTGCAATCACTAATAATTATCAGTTCTTTGTGGCCCGTGGAAAAAATGTAAGTCTTGATCCACTTGTGTTTTTTTTAATATTCTTATTTAGCCTCGAATCTTCCGGCACTCCTTATTTCCAAGACTTAAATATAGAGATTTGGCCAGAAATGTGGCATGAAATGTGTTCAAGTTGAAATTCTAAATGTATAGATAAATTATCCAGGTGTAAGTCATAATGCTGCCTCTTTGGGCTTCTTTTCTGATCCTTAGTTGCTCTGCTATGCAAGGATTTTAGTTTTTTATCCTTCCTTCTTCTGTTTGCAGTAGGGATGATTCCACATATTAGATAAAAGTAAATTAAGCTGGCTTTTTCACAAATCTTCTATTCTTTGATCAACTTCAGCTTCACAAATGTTTTGAATTAAATTTGGATGATTGGTCTCATCCCTAATTGTAGTGGTAACTACAGCTTGGTACGGAGCAGTTGTTTAGCATAAAATGCAATTCAGATTTCAGTATAATTTTGTGATAGCACATGTGTGGTTTATAATTTCAAAGCAATTTTAGAATAGCACGGTATCACACAAAAGTATTTGACAAACTCGGGGGTTTTTTCTTAAAATTGGATACTTTTTCTCTCAAATACTGTTGTGCTTGTTGCAGGGGATATAAGTCTGATTCTAACAAAAGCTGGGAATAATTCATCCAGTGAAAACAAAATAAATATAACTTGCTGCTGTCGTCTGTGAAGGTCATAAAAATATTACAGATTTGAGGGAGCTTGATCAGTTTACATAAGGGATTACAAAATGTGGTTGCTTCTAATATCAAGGGACTCTATTTGATGACCTAAGAATTTCCTTCCAGTTTTTCATTATTAAACTCCAATCATAAGAGAAAAAAACAAACCCATAATCAGTAACGTATCGTATTAGATGCTCAGTACATAGTCTGCTGCTTAGCCAATAAATGCTGCACTGCTGAAACCCAGCAGTTGAATTGCATGAAATTGGGTGACTGACACAGCTGAGCATCGGATGCTTCATGAAGTGAGAATTGTAGAGACCAACATGGTCTCTGTGGAGATCTCATGGAAACCTCCATGGATTTCCGCCTGTGTATTTGCACACTGTAAACAGTACATAACAGGTTACGCTGAGAGAACCAAAGCTCTAATCCATGTAAGAAGGTGAAAAAATGCCATATTTTCCTTTGGGGCCTCTGACATCTATAACCTGAAAGACCATTCTGTCTGGTTTGCTAAAATTTGCAGCCAAATCAACAGCACATTTTAGCCCTAATAACAGAAGCTGCTTATAATGCTAATAAAAAATTCACTTGAGGGCAGCCTTCTCTGGGCTGTTATGTTCCATTTCCCCATCATTTCAGCCTGTTAAGAAGAAACAGCAAATATTATGGCATCTATTTTTTTCCTGGAGCTGCCTCATTACCACTTCCTTAATAACCCTTTATAGTCTAGCAGCTATTTCACCATTTAAGTTAACAATACTGACAAATTTTACTGTTTTCAGTAAAAAAAAATCGACATAAATTCTGTTGTAAGTATCTTCTCATAGAAAAATAGGAGCAAGTATTGCTAATTACCTGATATTTCAATGTCAGCTTTATGTTTGTATCAGACTCGCATATATCCGATGAAAGGGACATTTGTTGAAAGCAAAATAAATGAGCAGA
This sequence comes from Upupa epops, assembly GCA_013397515.1. Taxonomy (NCBI): domain Eukaryota; kingdom Metazoa; phylum Chordata; class Aves; order Bucerotiformes; family Upupidae; genus Upupa; species Upupa epops. The sequence goes on from VZRI01006872.1 coordinate 432,110, forward strand.
CATTGGGAGAGGGTTTGGGGTTTTTTTATAGGTTTTCTTTAAAGGCCAAAATATTAAATTAAAATAATGTGGGTTTAGTATGCTTTTCAGGAACATATTCGTGGCTAGAGTGCTTTCAAAGTGCTTTATCGAAGCTTCTAAAGCCTGACTAAAAGCTTTAATTATATTCCTTTACAGCCTTTTTAATCACATCATTATCATTCTTTAGGAGAACTAAAAACCTAAGGTATGTGCCATGAAATACTATATTCAGAATTAATCTGAGGAAATCTCTGAATAAGGAGAAGCACATACGCTGTACCTCGATTTAAAAGTAGTATCATTTATAAGCAGTCAGCAAAGAGAAATGTAAACTAGAAGCCCTGTATTTTCTGGGATGACTTGTGACTGTAATAACTTGCTTTCTTTTGTCTGACTTACCACTTTGAATATATAAGAACTCAGTCTTTGCTGATATAGGCAAAGACATTGAACCAAATCTTTTTAAATGTCCTACTGATTTTTATGGTGAAAATCAGGAACCCTGACTTCACAGCTGAGGAGCTTAGGAACATAGCTTAGGAACTTAGGAACTTCTAAGTGCTGTGGGATTCTTGTGTTCTGTAAAAAAGTTTCAAGAAGTCCTACTACAACATAACACACTGTGTTCTATTAGCACAATCCACACAAATACATGTTAGCATGATCCACTTTTGGCAAAACCTGTATGTAGACTAGTTAATCTTATTTTTTCTTGTGTGAAATCTTATGTATCTTGTGTGAAACCTCTAACATTTCAGATTATACAAGTGTTTTCGCACAACCTATTTCTTGTTTTGGGAATACATGACCAAACATTAACTTGCTTTTGTCAACAAATGATTACTCTCTTAAGGAAATGAAATGTGGGTGAAGGACAGGAAATGCAAATACTTAGAGCAAAGATACAAATGGAAGCTCATCTAAAAAGTCAGTTACATCAACTGGTGGGGATAGCAACAATTTCCTAGGGATCTTTGCAGACTGGTCAGAGTTGCCCTAACCAAAAGGTGTCTCAGTGAGGGAAATAAAGGGCTAAGGCAGACGTGCCAAGGCAAAGAGTGCACTGAGAATTGTTAGTGACTTTTTATGTTGCTTTTTTTGTCTTTACTATACTATCTCTTTTAGGAGTTAATTAACAAAGGTTTTATTTGAATAAAATGTGTAATTTTTTGATCCTCTGATCCACTTTGGGTACTCAGCATAAGGGAAGGTCATAGGCAAGTTCCACTAAAGCTCTGGTCTATTCAATATCCCATCTCACCATGCAAAAAGTGGGAAAAAGCCCAAGTAGTTCTTCAGGTTTATTGCTTTTTTCATTTTTCCACAAAATAAAGCCATTTGAGTTTCTGTAAGACAGCCCAGCACAACTACTCAGCAGCAGTATTAAAGTTGTCCAGTATTACTTGTTTCATACTTATTGTTAGCAATCACTTCTACAGTACGTATTTTAGTTCTTTTATCAAAAAATAACCAAAATCCAAGATTAATTTCAGGGTTCCAAGACCCAGCTGGAACCAGCTATGTTCCAAACTGACTGACTTCTGTAAATGATCTCTGGGCTCTGAAAAAGCCCAGTGGAAAATCACTGGCAGCACTTTCTATCAGAAATGTAATAGTCCAGGCATTAAGAAAAGAGACACACTGAAGTGTTTTAGAAGAATGTTGTAGATAACCTCTGTATGAATGCTAGCATACAGTAATCACACATCACTTTTTAAATACTCTTCATAGACATCTCACTACAGATGTGAGACAGAGAAGTGTCCTGCAAATAAAAAAAATTTATATGTGTATCCTTCTCATCTTCAATTTATTGCAATATTTCATATTATTCATATTTTACTTTCAAGATTCTTCACACTGGAAGCATTGAGAACTGCAGGTGTCTGGGTAGTGAAAACAGGCACGCTGTGCCTGGCTCTGTCTGTGCTCAAGTCCCATCCCTATGTCTCAGCTCAGTTTGTGTGCTAAGCTGAGCCCTTCAGGAGGTGAAAGCTGAACTAGTGATACCTGTGCTCTTATAGTAATTTTTGTATAAATAATGGATCCTGGGGCATTTAGTGGGCCCTCCAGCAATACGAGACTCTGCTGTTGTGGTCCAAATCATCACGTAACTCTCACCTGTGAACAGGCTATTGTGTTTGACATCCGTGAAAGTCTGCTTCCTAATGGGGCATACTGCCCTCTCACTGAAGTGTACTAAATCTCTGCAGGGAAAATAATCTTAACGGATAGAGATAACATAACCTTGACATTTATTATCACCAGTGCAACTAAACATTGAAGTCCTTGTATCATGAATTATCTTTGACTTGCATGTTGTTCTGCTGTTTTTGGCAGTCCATGACCTAATCCTATAGAAGTTCAAATGTAGGAAATGACTGCATGTAAACATGCAGGGAATTAAAGAGCATACAGACAGGAAATAAAATATCAGCTGTGTTCTGAACACTGAGTAATATAAAAATAACAGTTTGAGAAAGTACTCAGATTCAGTTTCAGAATAACACCCAGTCCCCAAGTGCAGCAATTCCAACTGCTTCCACAGGACCCACTAAGGAATTTGGCAGTCAGAAAGCCAGAGCTGCTGATCCACAAGTTGCAGACTATAGTAGCTTTTATTCATTGTTATCATCAAGCGTCCTCTAGAGCATCTCTACCAAAGCTGGAGAAAGAAATCCTGAACTGCCTTACACACATATTCTGGAGCAAAACATTTGCTTGTTACTCTGCAATGTAACTGATACAGATTTTGCAGGATTTTTGACATAGCTGATCTGAATTCAAAACAAAAAATTACTTTATTATCAGTGGAAGTGCTTAATCTGTATTGGTATTTCTTTCAAACAGAACTTCCTTTAGTGTCTCCTGCTCTGTTTTGCAGTGGCATAGTCCTACGAGTTGGAAAGATTGGAGAAAATAGTTTTTGAAGAAAATTAGTAAATAGATTGTACCTCATGCCAGGGAATTACTACAGCTGGGTAGTGCCATGTAAATGTTTTATTTTGTGAATTAATATTTTATAGGCTTGCTTCTCACTATCAGGCTTCCCTTAGCTAATGACTTATGAACCTAGTCTCACAAATGAAATCTTCTCCTGCATGTTTCAGAAATGTGCCTGAGACTTTAAACTATCTCATAGGGTAATGTAACATTTTCCCCTATGAGCTGCTCCTATGTATAATACCTAATCTCACTATCAAAGTAATGCTGTAACAGAAAGAGTAACCTAAGCATAATAACCTCCTGATTAATCAGTTCATTTGCATGTTTGCCACTCCAATGCCTGTGGCAATATTATGCTAAACACAGATGGGTTCTCTGATTCTGCTCACATTTATGTTACATCGCAGCTGCACTTAAACCAATGGTGGGAATCGCAACACAGATGTAGCTACAGTTAGTCCTGAGAAACCTGAGCAGTGCAGTTTCACCTTTATTGTGTGGAACTGGAATTCCTTAGGGGTTATCTCCTTCCCTGCACATATTTGGAATTTTTGTAGTAATCTTGCCCTTCTGTATCACATCCTAAATACATTTAACATGTGGCAGTGATTTCAACTCCAAATGTGTTGTTTGGGTCTCCTATTAGCAACAGTTGCTGAAAATGCACTGACATGCACTGCATTTTTTTTCTGTAAAACTTCGTTCCCTTTTGGTGTTTTATGTTTACAAAACAAAATGTGTCAACTCATTTTTCTAACCATAAATGAATTAGGACTTGGGTGAGGGATTAGGGTGCACTGTCAGCAAGCTGGCTGATGACACAAAGCTGGGTGGTGTTGCCACCCCAGCTGACGCTGCTGCCATTCAGGGAGACCTGGGCAGGCTAGAGAGCTGGACAGAGAGAAATTGCATGCGGTACAACAAGGGTCAGTGTAGAGTCTTGCATCTGGGCAAGAACAACCCCAGGTACCAGTATAGGTTGGGGACTGACCTGCTGGAGAGCAGTGTGGGAGAAAGGGACCTGGGGGTCCTAGTGGACAGCAGGATGACTAAGAGCCAGCAATGTGCTCTTGTGGCCAAGAGGGCCAATGGCATCCTGGGGTGGATAAGATGAGCAGGTGGTTAGCAAATCGAGAGAGGTTCTTACCCCCCTCTATTCTGCACTGGTGAGACCGCATCTGGAGTATTGGCCCCCAGTTCTGGGCCCCTCAGTTCAAGAAGGACACAGCTGTTGGAGGGTGTCCAGCCTAGAGCAACAAAGATGATGAAGGAAGTAGAACACCTCCCTTATGAGGAAAGACTGAAGGAGCT
>VZRI01006872.1:436439-452463 GCA_013397515.1 Upupa epops
TGCTGTGGCAGGGGGATTGGACTGGATTATCTTTTGAGGTCCCTTCCAATCCCTAATGATTCTATGATAAGTAGTTTTCCTCAATCTCTAATGCTGTTTAGTAAAGTGTGTTTTAGTTCTCTGAACATCCAGTGCAAACAGAAAACTGGACTTGATAGAACCACTTATCAGATTTACTACAGCTGGTCCTGTATTTCATCAGTCTTTAGCTGCCTTTATAAAAAAAGATGCCAGGAAATAACATTATACTCCACTGTCTTTATGTACACATGAAGAGACATTTGTATCCTTGTCAACTCCACATCTTCTGTTCCTCCCTAGATTAACATGTTTTGTGATTTGATGGGTTAGTTCCAGTATTTGTCTGTCAAAACCAGCCTTATTCATCCAATAGGCTGTAAAAGTAGGTGTTTAATATGATTGTTCTGTAGTGTAGAAATAGAGAAATAGTAGCCAGCCTCAATACAGAAGTCCATGATTTGAAAAGAGGTATCGCTAAATACTAGGGGTTTGAATTCTTAGGGTATTACAAAATAGGTTGTCCTTTTTCACAGAGCAGTGCTCATAGAGGGGGAGTGGTACTTGAGTTTTTTGGTAATGTTCTCTTGAATGCTTCCAGTTTTTTTCATTATTGTTTTACATGTGTTGCTAATACTTTTCAGTTCCTTTAAAGTATTTCCTATACTGTAACCACAATAAATCTCTTAGACTCTATTTGTAGCACAGAAAGTTTTATGGGTAAAACTGCAGCTCAGCCACAATGGAAGAAGTAGTCTGTGACCAAAGCACAGCTCAGCTTTGTTTCTGGAATGAAAAATAAAGGTTGCAGAAGATGCTGGTAACTAGAAGAAGCTAGAGTAAAAATCCAAGGATTTTCACTGTGTAGACAACTGAGTTTCTTTCAAAATGCATAGAATGAAAGTTGTCGCCTTGAATAAAATGAGTGGAAAGTTCTGAAATAGACAGCATTTTACGGATATTTGAGAGAAAGTATACAAATTTGAGTGAAATTAAAGGTGAAAATGGGGCATGAAAAGCACAGTGATGTGTGCAATATAAAGTATTGATACTATCACTGTTTTCCAGATTTTTATTTATTTATTCTATGACCGATTAATTTTAATTTTATCTAATTTGGAAGCCACTGTAATCTTTTCCAGAAAAATGTCCTTTAAATTTTGATGACTTAAATAATTTTATATTTTGAGTATGCTGCCAGATGCTATTAACAGATTCCTTTGCATCATCTATAGTTTAGGTGGTTAAAGATCTAGCAGTTCCTTTTTCTTAACAGCTCTGGCCACTGTGGGAAATTAAATTTAAAAACCAGCTTGATTTACTGCAACAGCAACTTTCCCTCAGGGACATATCCTCTGTGGCTCTGGCTATGCTAACACCAAGAAGTTACACTTCAGTATTACTGGAAGTTAATCTAGCTTGTAACTAATCACTCCTTGGAATATAACAGAAATGAACTTGTAGAATGAAAAAAAATCTTACAGTACAGTCACAAAACTGATACTAATAACTGTATCTTAAAAAAAAAGGGGTTAGAATGTCAGCTAGTATCTTCCTGCTTTTTCTACGCTCCCATTTTCTAAACTTCTTTAAAAAAAAGCAGCCCTAAACTTCTTAAAAAAGGAATATTGTTAAGTATTTTGATACCTTATTAACATCATCTAATAAAATACTCTGGTATTGTTATCTTTAGGTAAGATTTATATTAACTCATGTAATTATCCTCAGTCATCTAACAGCAATGTAGCCTTTTAGAAATTAGTATTTTTATTTGGTGCTTTACAAGACAGAGAACTGGCAAATACCATTTCTTGGAGTGAATGCATTTCCCTGGGAAGTAAAAGCAGTCTCTACAGAGATATTTCTGTAGAATTCTGAAACACCATGAGTCTTTATTAGAAAGGAGTTTGGTTGGCCTCTGCTGCTACACCTACCAGCTGTTCTTCATCAGGAGTGTTACACTGCACTAGGGTCTGCTGCATACCCAAACCACATGTAATTCATGAAACGGCCATTGCCTTGTATTGACTTTCTGTCACTACTCCTGCGGCAGAATTTGAAACAGTAACCTGCAGGTGATACGCAATATGTTCCCTAATACTCTGAGTTTTGTATCCTGACACCATTTCATTCATATTTCAAGATTCGGAACAAATGAAATGTCATGGGTTTTGTAGTCAAATATAAAGAAATGTTCTTTTTCAAACTCTATGGGTCAGCCTAGCGCTATTTCCAAAATCTTTGCCCTCTGAAGTTTATTACAGCTATCTTTTAGATCATGTCTACACATTTTCATATTACAAGTCAAGGTGACTGGAATGACTTTTTCCCTTCTATATGTGGATATACTTTAAAAATTAGAAAGATTTTTTTTTCAAGCCTGTATGTCTGTGCTCTGCTGTGCTGACAAACATCCCGGCATGCCATTCTCTGGTATGCTTCTTGGAAGAATTCAGAGCCTTGTCAGCATCAGCTGATAAAATTAGTGTGTTGCTTCTGGGCTGGCACAAGAATGAGGATTTTTAAGGAAGAAATTTTTGGGTTTTCTTAGCTCTCTGAAGGGTCAGGGGCTGGTTCTTCAGCATCTCTATTTCTAACACCAAAGCAAGGCTTAAAGATTTTAGTCTGTTTTCACAGAACAGGAAAACTCCTGAGTGATTTTTGAAACAACAGAAATATTATAAACTGTCAAGTAATGATATATGGGTTTCTAAGTGTCTTTAATGTTTTGTTAGGCTGGTAAAATACCGGTAGTTTAGGATTTCACCTTGTTTGTGGGTTTTTTTCACTTTGCAATCTCTGAAAAAAACATTTGCACACAGCTTTATTGTCTTTCTGGAAATGCAAAACACAGAACAATTATTTGGATGAAATTATTTTCATTATGTAGATTCAATAATACACAACACTGGTGCTATTTACTGAAGTTAAATATTTTGAAGACATTTAGGTTTTATATGTAATGAATCACAGAGCTGTAGCTTTAATTTCCTGTGCCTCTTCTCCAAGTTTTTAGATGAGATTGAAGTATTTTAAGTGGTTTGGTTAGATTATTTAAACAAGAAACTAAAAACAAACAGGCAAATGAAAGGGAACAGACTGTGAAATCTGGAAGCATTAACTGAACATTCATTCACTCAAAACTCAAATGTTTAGAAATTATCTTTCCTGTTCTTATCTGAGGGATGAGTAATAAGGAGTACTGACAATAGGGCACCTTGCATAGCACAGGCACCTGACGTGACTGTATTTGTCTTGCTTTAGTTTATGAGTATTCTTGTTGGAAAGATTGTAAATATCAAGTAATACATGTTTGTTTACAGACCTATACATATAGAGATTATTTTTTTTTTGTCCTTAAGGTTAGGGCATGGAAAAAGTGTTCAAGAAAGCACAGATATTGTTTTATCAAGTAGTGTGTTATCTATATGAAGTTCATTCTAGCCACAAGTACTCAAGGAATGGTTTACCAAGCAAAAGATTGGGTGAGTAACAGACATCTCAAGTGCTGACATTCTTCACTCAAGGTGCTGGGCTGTGAATGGTGATTTTGAGTTCAGTCAGTGACTCTTCTACTGTAGGAATAATTAAATAATATATTATTGTTCATCTTTAGATACCAGTTATATCTTTATTCTCATGCCAGCTGAACACCTAAAAACAGGGCTTGAGCATTTAAGTGGTTTGAGTGCTACAAGCTGCCTGCACAGTTTCTGGCCATGGGGCTTTTCATTGGGTACAGGACCATTGAGAAAAAAGATTAAAATGGAATCTGTGGTAAGAGACTGATATAAAAAGAATCTGACGTAATCACATTAGAACAGTTTATACTGTAGCTTATTGCTATTTTACCCAGTAATAGCTGCTTGAGTTTCTGGAATAGCTCCATACAAGAACAAGGAAAGATTCTTGTAAAAACAGAGTGATCTTCCTTTTAATATTTGTTAATAATGAATGTTTGTGTTTGCCTTTGAAGTGATGAGTATAACAGTGAGAGAAAGTGGTGTAAATCTGGAATTGCCATTTTTCCTGTACTATTTGCATCTTGACTAAGTCAGATGGACTTAATTCTGACTTGTACAAGGATACTGAGAGTTCTCCAGGTACAAAATCTGTAGTAACAGACCAAACTGCCCACATACAAACATGTTGAGTATAATCAATGACATAGTTCGAACCTAGAAATTCCTCATAACAGGACTTCACAACTCAAATTTCTTTCTTCTATTACCACACAAAGTAACACAAGCTTCATTGTGAACATGTGAAGGGAATGCTGTCTGATTATTCAGACTGCAGGGTAGTGTTTCTGCTGGGACAGTTAGTTTGCATTGTGGAGAATTTCAGCTGATTACTATCCTGAAGTTAGTTTTGTTAACAGTTGTATCAAAGACAGAAAGGCATGACATGCATAGATGATCAGCCTGAAGAAGGGAAGGCTCTGGAGAGACTTTTTCAGTCTTTCAGTACTTAAATGGGACCTGTAAGAAAAACAGGGAAAAAACTTACTGAGGCTAAGGGTAAAGTTGTGACAGGACAAGGGGCAGATTTAGACTGGAAGAAATTTTTTACCATTAGGGTGATGAAATAGTGAAACAGGTTGTCTGGGGAGGTAGGAGAACCCTATCCCTGCAAACATTCAAGGTCAGACTGGACACAGCTCTAGGCAACCTGGAGATATGGGGTGGTTGGTCTAGATGATGTTTAAAGGTCCCTTCCAACTCAAAGCATTCTATGATTCCATAATTCTGTGATTTTTCTGAAATATCAGTGATGGTCTGATGGTTAAGTATAACTTTTGTAGATTCCTGAAGGAGTAATAACAGTAACACTTCCTGTATCCAAGTTGTTAAATAATAATAGACTTTCAACAAAGCAGATATGCATGATTTGTATAACGGAAACAAGAAATACCACATTAAACATTTGAAGCAATCTTGATGGACGCAAATACAGGACAAAAATTAGCTGGTAGTTTCTTCTCTTATACACGTACATATGAGTATGTTCTTTTGTAATGTTAGTGGATCTTTATTAAAGATGCACTCCAGAAAGTTCATGTAACTTTTAATGAAATATCACTGTCTTCTCCCTCTTCTTTTGTCCCATGTCTGAATTCTGCATTTTGAAATTACTCTAGGTTCTACTTTTACCAACTTCTGTTCTAACAGCCCCATGATTCTTCTGAAGTAGTTGAATAAAATAATGAAGACTTCTGGGAGGGGTGGGTTCCCTTATTTCTCTCTCATATGCTTATGTAGGCTTGTAATTCACATTTATTTTTACAAGCTTTTACAGCATGTCTGTAATGCTAGATCTGTTGTAACTGTCCCAGGTTCTACAGTTAATGAAACGCAGGTAAGTTTAAATTGCTTTGGGTTTCTCTATGTGTTTACAGTTTATTTTCTGGAAATGCATACATTTTCTGAGAACCATTTTTTTCAAGGCATGTTGTAAAGGAAATAAATAGAAGCAAAATTTAGAAAAATACAAAGGAAACTGAAACAAAGGATGGGTGAAAAGTCAGATTCACAGTGTATGTGGGAGGATTAATACTTACATGGTATCTCAGTGTTCTCCTTTGTCTCTACATGCATATGGTCTCACACATACAGTATATAAGTCTCTACATAAACCTAAAGTAGCCCTTCATACTATGTTTTCTTCCTAAATTGGAATAGGAAAGGAAATACAGTCAGACATTTTTTATATACCATAATAAAGTTTTCACAGCTGTGCTTTTATTGTTCGCAGACTAAGCATTCCCTAAGGAAATGATCCAAATCCCATCAGAGATTAGTGGAAGTCTTTGGATACAGCTCAAAGCCATAGAGTAACATGTAATCTTTATCTTAAAATGTCGTAGCTCTTATCTTATCATTCAAGATAACTCCTCTGCATCGGCATGAGAGGGCAAACAACAGACATGTGTAGCACCAGGAGAGTCCAGAGCATGAAACACTACCCAGTGTCCTCTAAAGGAAACTGATGAAGCAGACTTACAGGAATTATGTGTGTCTGGAGGTTATAAAAGACATGTGGCTTTGCATTACCCCAATTCAGACTTTATATTTGAAAAATAGAAAATAGTTCACTGTATGAGTTTGTAGGGGAGTATTTGAAACAAATCGCAGAATCAGATCCCTAAATTGTGCAATTTTTCTGATTTTAAAGCAGAATTAGTTCTCTGCTGTCACTCTTATATTTTCACAAGTGCTTTTGAAACACTCTTTGGCAGGGGGGGTGGGGAAAGGAAAAAAAAAAGGCCAAACCATCTGATGTACTTTGCCTTCTTTGTTGAAGTTCCACTGAGTCATTCTGAGATAAATGGAATTTTCTTCTTCAATCTAAAGCTTAATTATGGTAATTAGCCCGTGCAATTTGTAAAGTTTGGCAGTCGATTCAGCTCCTAATATGCATAAGCTTCTTTCTATTACAAATTGTGTAGGTTTAATCAGTTTTTTAAAAGACAGTGTCCCACTATGTCTGCATGGCACACTTCTAGATTTTCAGATTGGTTGTTATTTCAAACTCTCTACATCATTAGCAGTTTTGATTTTTTTTTAATATTCATGAAGCTTTCATTTTAGCATTAATCCCCAGCATCTGTGATTATGATGGGTACTTTTGGGATCTGTCTATTGTGTGTCTACTGAGAATGAAAAGCCCAGCAGTTCCTGGCAGTAAATTAACCCTCACAATGCCAGTTGATGCTGAACTCCTTTTGAAATGTTGCCTTCTGCTATGCTCCTTTCTATTCAGATTTCACACTAAGGTTTGATTCCTTCAGCAGACACAAGCTTCATTTCATCTTGACAGCCATCTGTGACACTAAGAATTTTTCCTTTTCTCTTTTAAAGAATGTATCTTTCACTGTGGGCTTTTTCCCTCCATATTGAGTATGGTAATCAAGTGGAATAAAAATGAGAGTGTAGAATGCAGGTTTATATCTTAAGTGAGGAAATGAAGGCATTAAAGAATTCCATTTTTCTCGGATTCCAGAAAGGAAGAAGGAGATTTTTCTTTTTTTTTCTCATTTTCATGGTAGAATTTTCTTTAGAAGGAGATTGTTTTGCTTAACTTCTAAATGGGTCATACAATGGTCTTCTGCTGTGCAAATGACATCTGGTGAATGGAGAGTAAATCTTAGGTATGTTTTCCCTCTTTGCCGCTAAACCATGGCATATAGAAATTTAAGTCGCTGTTCTTGTGTAGAACTATAAATATGTTGTAGCAGAAACCCTCTAGTGCTATTTGCACTGCAGTCTCATCTCACCTATTTTAGAGATGCAATTTTAGCCGCTTATCTGTAGTTTACAAGTATTTAATGAACAAGGACAGACTGTTCAAGCTGTAGTTATTGTTCAGGTGCTTTAAATCACTGTTGAAGAGCTTACCCCCATGGAGGGATCCTCAGGGGTGTAGATGGCTTCCAAATTATGACGACAAGATATTGTACACTATTCCTTTTTGTGCAGTGCAAAGCATGAAGATCTCAGGATTAGAAAGGTATAAAGGCCTAATACAGAAAAATAACACTATATTAAGGATTTTTTTATGCACTACAGTGATTACAGTAAGAAGCCTTCACAGCTAGTCAGAAGTTCTGCACAGTTAGGGCAGCTTTGGATTCCCCTATATGTTATGTCAAAGCCTCTCTAACACAAGTTGCCAAAAGATTTAAGCCTTTCTTGGCAACCATCACCTCCTCCTAATTGCCTCACCAGGCTTCCCTCCTGGGTTCTGCTACCTGATCACAAATGTGGGTTTGTCAGGGTTTGCACTTTCATCCATTGTTCTAAACCTTCTTTGTCTCAGGCTGCTTAAAGGCTCTGCCTGCCTGTTCAAATTTAAATGAAATTTCTCTCTTAAAAATGTATACAAGTAGGTGACTTTTAGCATGTTATAAATAAAGGTAGAGGATTCTTTGTCTTTATTCATCAAGCTCTTTTCCTCAAGTTTACTTACTGAAGCCATATGAGTTTAATTATGTAGTTTTGGAGAAATACAGTTGTGGGTAAGAAACTACCATCAAAGTTAATTGACCTGTCACTGGGAGCCATGGATTGCCCTAGCTACTAATGCAACTGTACTAACTGTAACGGGGCTTGCCAGCAAGTACTTGCAGCAAGCAGTACAGGGAGCACAGAAAGAGCTGTATCAGCATTTAACGCAGTGCCAAAGCCAGACGTGTAGAGTAGAATTAATATCGCAGACCAGAAATCAGCTGCAGAGAAAGAAGGATGGTGTCTTGACTATGATAGGCTTTTATGATGTCCTAATGGTTCTGCTCTGAATGCTGTTTGTAATATGAAGCATTAATAGGGTCCAAGGCTTATCTTAGACTTGTATGTACAGTGCTGGATTTTGTGACATTGCTTCAAAGCCAGTTAAGGTATCCTAATAGCTTAAAATAATACATTGTCACCAACTTTTACATACTAATTTTTTAAGTGTTGTGAGCAATTTCCAGAGCAGGCATTTGGGTGGAAGAGTAGCAGGTGTGCAGTAGATGGTTTGTCCGTAGTCATGTTCTTCTACCAAAGATTTTAGATGCCATCTTCTCCCTTGTTGCACCATAGGATTGCAGAGAGCACACCTCCCCTTGGCACTGCTTGTTACTACATTTGTCCCAACTGTACAGTCTTTTCAGAACAAAAATCTGAACTCAGGTCCCCCTGGATTTTTATGTTTGATATATTTACCTAGGTTTCTTAGTTGCACTGTTTGTAATATCCTGACACAACTGTGAGGAAGCCCAAAACCACATCTCATTTCTTGATCCTACTTGTTGTGTTGTGCTGTGTGCATACAGTTCTTTTGGGAAGCACTTTCTTTCTGGGAAATACTAGATTTTTTACACTGCTTGTTTATGGGCATGCCCAGGTTGTCTGGTGGCTGGGAAAACAGCATGAGTGTACAAAATCTTTGTTCATTGAAAAACATTTTGAGAAAGAAAAAGCAAACATTAGGAATGTTGCAGTGATATTTCTTAAGCCCATTTGCCCAAGTCTATGCTTTAATCAAGAAACCTTCTGCATGTTAACACTATCTGTACTATCAGATGAAAGCTGAACTAGTCTCCTTGAAGTAGTACCCATCTCCTAGCTTGGGCTCTTCCTTCTGCCACACTAGCATCATCTCTGCCCTTCCGCTGTTGTGAACTTCACTGGGCACAGCTTGTAGCTGGTCTCTTCACAAATAAAGTGGAACCTTTCCACACCTTTGTTAGGATAACTGTCAAACTGTGTTCTCCCAATGTAGATTCAGATTCTGTACTAAGTGCAGCAATCATTAATAACTTCAAGTACTAAGGATGGAATTTAACAAAGATTCAGGTTTTATTATGAAAGGAACAAGAGTCTAATAAATGAAAGGAAGGTGACAGGGCTGGAAATTTGATTTAAGGAAGCAGGACTCTCAAGCATAATTCCTTCTGTGTAATTTAATAGCTATTGAGGAAGTACTGGAATCTACAGTATGTGGTCTGTTAATCTAATTAATCTACCCTAAAGGTTAAGTCAGACAACCGTCAAGTATAAGTGGATTTTGATCAAGTTTTACTAGGCCTATAAAATATCAAATATATGAGGATGTCCAGATTTAGTTGTGTTTGCCTTGGAAATAGCTCGGCTTTGAGAAGTCATGTACTGATATATACAAACGCACACAGAAGGGCATTTTTATTTAATTTTCTATTTCCAAATACAACATGCTATGGATTTAAGAATTGTATTTTATGATGCTGAATGTCATTGAAAAAGTAGGTCCAAAAACAATAGGAGAAAACTGCTGTTCTTTGCCAGAAAAGGCAGGGGTGAAAATGCACATTATATTCTGAAGCCTCTGACTTTTAAAGATGTAAAAGATGGCCCTGTTTAGTTTTGTGTCATACTTGGTATGCCATGGAGTGGTGTCTTTGGTTTGTATGCACCCTGTCATCCTGAGAGACTCTGGAAAAGTCTAATCTATCTTTTGCCGTTAGTTTCTGTTCAGTTGCACCAGATTCCTGTGTCAGCGTCTCTTTGTGAGAAAGATCAGGCAAAATTAGGATTTCAGATAAGACTACTTCACTGTATCTTGTAGTAATTTAAATCCTGGTCTGACCTAAGAGAAAACTTAATACCAGTTCCATCTACTCAGATGAGTCTGAATTGATGAAAATCTGTATAGTAGTTTGGTTAACAGAGACTTTCTCTTTTGTTTACTTTCAATCTGTGTTCTGTGTTTTCTCCAAACCCAAATTCTGCTTCTTTCTCTGTGGTTTTTAGTAGGTCCTCTGCCTTCTTGCAAACAGCATAAATATAAATTGCAAATATAATATATCAATGCACTCATTGAAGGCTCTCATTTATCTGACAGTACACCTGCTGCTGTTAATGTTATCATGGTTGCAACCTTCAAAGAACCTACAAGAAGAGGTGATAGCTACATGCTTGTGGGGATGTCCAAGAGTTTTTCTTTCTTCCTTCTTCCCCAAAATTTTTTTAATGTCTCAATTTAGTTCAGAAAGGCGTTTCTGAAATTGAATTTATGCTGCCCAGCACTTCTATGTAGACCACAGAAATGGAGAAAGAAGGAACTAGTGGTGAGGCCAGCGCTTACATGTATTTGTTACAGGGTTCAGTTGTGAGTGTGGGCACATCAGCAGACAGGCTATCTAGGAACCTCTTATATGCAACATCATAGTTGTGTTCACTTCAAAATGCAAATTAATTTCTTGCCATAGGAGAAGATTGTGTAATGAAGCTGCAGAGATTGTAGATTGTAAATATTTAAACATGTGTTTAAATGCATTCAAATGTGTGTGTGTATGGAGAGGGGAGGGGTTAGTGGAGGTAATACATTCAAATAAACATGTTCGATATTTCATTGTATAATATATCAACTCTGCAAATTCATACTAATTAGTATTTTGAGCTCTGATGGTGTTACTAAATCATGGGCACCAGATGAATAAAATGTTTAGAAAACTTTTTTATGATCTTATTGGTGCATTCACCCATATCAATGCCTGAAATTTATCTTGCTTTAGCAAATCAACAGATTTCTTTCTTCTGCTAAATGTTGTTGGCAACACAGATGGAGAACGCAGCAGTCAGGGCCCTGCTCAAAGGCGCCAGATAACTGAATGGGTTACTTCCTACATTAAAACCAGCTTGTTGACTTGGCAAAGAGCCCTGGTCAAGTAATACAACCAGTACTGCTGCCATTTGTTAATTCTGCATAATTAAACACCAATTATACATAGTATTGTTTTCTAGCAGGCTCCTCAGCTGGCTTTTCTTTATTATGATTCCACGCCAGCTTCCTTCCTTATTACTAAAAAGGACTTTTAATTTGTTATTGTAATTAGGAATTCCAATTTTTTCTAGAAAGAAAAGAGCAAATTATTATGAAATTTGGCAGATAATTTTACAGGAAAGACATTGCATGTAATAGGTATTTTTATTCTTTTGCATAGACTGAGGAATTTGTGCTGTGATGTTATAGGACTCCCGGCACAAGGCACAACTTGTGACTGTGCAATAGTAAATGAACATGTTTACAAATCACTTTCAAAGTCTGTCTTAAAAAGACACTGGGAGATTCAAATGCAGAACCAGTGTTCATTCCATAGCACTTTTACCCTCATTTGGCAAGACATAGAACTGCAGCTAACCACAAGCCAAAGTCCTATTGAGATGAATTTAGCTTAAACATGCTTAACTAATGTTTAAAGGATAAACCTAAGTGTATGCTCAGTGTTCTGCTGAAGCTGGAACATTTTATACATCCTGTCATTCTACTAAGGTTTTGGACACTGTGTTAATAAAGAGGCCATCCACTGTCTTGGTGCTTTAAACTGCAGTGGAGTCATGAGTGATGCAGGTCTGAGTGATGGTGACAGAGGAATTCTGAGAAAGGTTTTTCCTGCATTGCTGTTTTAAATGGAAACTGAAATGAGAGCAGCAGAAATGTGGGAATAGGTTTTGTGCTTGTTCAGTGTTTCTATCTTTCCCTCTCTACTTATTTACCATTTACTTTTTATCTACCTAGCTTTATAAAATATTCTGAAAAACATTGATTCCTCTTTCTTTATGATTGATTATGTAATAATATCACCAAAAGTTACCTTACAGCCAAAATAGTTATGGAAACTCTCAAGAGACCTTAAGAGCATGTTATACAACCCATAAACATTATTGGATAAAAAAGAAGATAAACTTTTGCACTTGATAGTCATTAGAATTTAAAAGCTCGGGAGGGATGTTAACTGTGTCTATGGCTCTTAATCCATGGAGTCATGCATTCAGCAGTCACACGTGTACTGAATTCATATGTAACATCCTCATGAACTTTATTGAGAAATGTTTCTGTGAGTCAGCAGCTGGAGCTCATTTCTTAACCAAACTTTCCTCTTCCTTCTTCCATTCCTATGACTCTGGCCTCATTATCTATTATTGTCTTCCTTTGAGTTCTTATAATTATTGGCCTTCCAAATAAGGATGTTTAATTTTAATCTGTACTTACTAGAACACAAGTCAACTAAACTATAAAGAGGGGGAGACACTGTGGCCTGCTTAACTTCAAAGCTATGAGATGACTGGCACTTCCCACAGCACACCATAGAAAGTATAAAAGTTTTTGCAAGATGAGGCTTTTGGTTCAAAATATAGTTATGTCAGTGGAGCCACTTGAAGTTGTATCTGTCAGTAGTGTTTAAGTCTTTGTAAGGAAAGGTCAGATGGTTTTGAATCATATTTTGTTAGGCATCAAGCATATGTATTTCAAGTTCCAATAATTCAGTAAAACAACACTGCTTTGTCTTACTTTATAGAACCTGTTACTTGAAGGTCACCTTTACATCTTCTATTGTCATAGACTTTATTATTCCTGGTTCAGGCATACATTTCCATTTTATTATGGTGTAAATATATAAACAAATTATTTAAGTGTTGTTTTCAAATATTGTATTCAGATACGGCATTAC
The DNA here is from genome assembly GCA_013397515.1 of Upupa epops. NCBI lineage: Eukaryota > Metazoa > Chordata > Aves > Bucerotiformes > Upupidae > Upupa > Upupa epops. The sequence continues at coordinate 449,431 of VZRI01006872.1, forward strand.
TACCTTACATATACTTCCATATTTGTCACTGATTTCCATAGTTTTGTTAAATGAACAGTCCCCAGTCATGACACTAAGATTTTGAATGAAGCAAAGTACCAGCATAAATCCTGGTTTAGATTAGGATAAATGGGAAATACTTGCACCAAAGTGGGTTGCAGCAGCATCATGCATGCAGCTTGAATTATCTCCAAAGTCAATTTTTATTTATATGCATGTGTATTTATAATGTATTTTTATGTATGTATTCTGAGTGTGTTGTGATATGGTATTGATTAATTGTGTACTGATGAGATAAGTTGCCTTTTTAATGCACTTGAAAAGCTTTCTTATAGTTGTGCTATTGAGACAAATCTGCTGGAGTCACCACTAATAGTGTTTCCAGGATCAAAAGTTGAAGGTCATCTGGCTAACAAACCATGAAGGTTAGAAAGAGGAACATCAAACCATAAGAAAGGATGGATCTTTAGCTTTGGTTGGGGAGAGCATTAGCCTCAAGCTATGGAAAGTCCCACAACACTACACCTTAATGATGTGCAGGTTTGGTGCCTGGAAAAGCCATTTAAGACTGATAACTGGAGTTTTTAAAACTAATTAGACTTTTCTCTGCTTTTGGACTACAATATAGTTTAACTCTCCTCCAACCAGGTTAGAGAAAAAAAGAACTGGCAAATCTGTCAAACTTTTACAAATGGGGGGGGGGGGGGGGGGAATATTTGGGAGGCAACTTTGTACAACAATGACACGCAGATACTATGTGGTGTTTGTAGATGCCGAAGTTTCTTTTCCCTGGACATCTTTATCTGGGGAATAATCTTGTTACACTGCAACTAACAGCTTTGTAAAAGAAAAGCATCTAGACCACACAATAATTCACCCAAATCAGGCTTTTTGATATATTTTAAATGTCACTAATTCCTTAAACTAGAAAGAAGCAAGGTGCTCTGGCTTCTTCACCTATAAATGATCCCACAAATCAGTTTGGTGGCAAAGAGTTGTTCTGTGTAATAGAGAATTTAAAAAGCACTAATTTTGCACTTCTTTTCATATTACAAATTAGCAGAACCTGAGTCAACAATCTTTGATACTGCTAGTTAGTTTTTATGCAACTGTGTGGTTTGTATTTGGTGAGACATTGGGAAGAAGGGAAGTGCTTCCAACTCATATAATTTCAGAATTGCACTCAGTGATATGGCAAAATATGCTGCATAAATTCTACTAGGGGCTTCTGTAGTGCTCCAGAAATAGCAGAAACAATTTTGGCACTAGGACAAAAACTAATCTGTTAAGATGTGGTGCTCATATTTTGTAGGTGGAGTTAGTTTTTATAGCTTAAGAGTCTCATACCGAGAAAGCTGATTTTGTAAGACTAAGTGGCCATTTGACCGTTCAAGAGACTTGCAGAAAAAAATGGTTTCAAGACATAGCACTATTTTTCTTTATGTTGAAGGAAACCTATGTTATTGACTCTAAAACATGAATAGTGTTACATCTTATAAAGCAATATTTTATAGAACACTAGGCAAATTGCCAGCTCTCAGAGGTAGGGGCTAACTTGGGCTTAATAAAACTGTTTCTCACACAAGGTGCAACAGCTGCCATTTCTGAAGATGCAATTTATAGTGCAAATACAATCTTCTCCTCAAAGTGTAAGATTAGTAAGATAAGAGTTGTAGTTATACAAATCTTTGCCTATAATGGTTAAGAAATAAATTAGACAATATATTCCTTTCAAATCTGTCAAACACTGAGATTATTAATGAAACATTTTTATAGTGCTATTTATAGTAATAACAAAGACATTGAGACACATTTCAATTGGACATGGATATACATATTTTGTAATTCAGTAATCTTTTACATTTAGTAATCTTTTACTCCATTTTATAACCTGGATATGAAAAACTCAGGAATAGATGCACCAAAATGCCTGGCCTTTTAGTATTTATTTATTATTTTTTTAGAGTAGTCTTGCTGTGATTTCAGTGTCCCAGCAAGAAAGTAATAGATTAAGATGCTTGATTTCAGAAGTTAACTTCTGAACTGATTTCCAGGATAGCAGTCTTTCTTTTAGAATATCTGTCTCTCCTTAAGATTTCCTTTCTTTAAGCTGTCTTGACTCCAGGAGCCAAAATGTTCTCTAAAGTAAATTTTTTTTTCATTTATTTCCCAAGTAATCAGCCAAAAACTCTTTTCTTTAGATAAACTAAATTTTGTCAGCATGACCTTCTTCTCTGCAACTCATAGAGAACTCTGCCTCAGCAATCAATTTTGTTCTGTGTGCATACAGCAAGAGAGCTTATGTTTTTGCTTTGTTTGATAAGGACTTGGAAGAAGAAAGAGTAAAGTAGAAGACAACAACAAAGTCTGTATTTTATATTTTATTTCATATTGTCTGTATAAGCAGATGCCTGGATACCTGTGTGTGCTAAGGGAGACAGCAGAAGTCATTGCTAAGCCACTCTGTCAACTTTTCTAAGTCATGGGGACCAGGAGAGAAGCCTAGACTGGAGGTTAGCAAATGTCACTCCAATCTTCAAGAAGGGTAAGAAGGAGGATCCAGTATAGACTGATCAGCCTCACCTCCGTCCCAGGAAAGGTGAACAATTTGTCCTGGATGCTGTCTCTAGGCACATCAGGGACAAGAGGGTCATTAGGGACAGTCAGCACGGCTTCACCAAGGGGGAAGTCATGCTTGACCAAACTGATAGCCTTTTATGAGGGCATAACCAGGTGGATAGATGAAGGCAGGGCAGTGGATGTGGTCTATCTTGACTTTTGACTATCTCGACAGTAAGGCATTTGACACAGCCTCACATGAAGTGCTGAGTGGCATGATCTAGATGTCAGATGTTTTGGTTTACTTGATTGATTTTAGGTGGGACTGGATAATCTTTAAGGTCTTTTCCAGCCTCATCTTTACTGTGATACTGTGTTCCTCACAGCCAAACTCAGGCAGTGTGGACTGGATAATCAGGTAGTGAGGTGTATTGTGAACTGGCTGCAGGACAGAAGCCAGAGAGTGATGGTCAA
>VZRI01006872.1:452529-527654 GCA_013397515.1 Upupa epops
TATGACTTGGATTTGAGATTAGGGTGCACTGTCAGGAAGTTTGCTGATGACACAAAGCTGAGTGGTGTTGCCAACACCCCAGCAGACACTGCTACCATTCAGGGAGACCTGGGCAGGGAGAGCTAGACAGAGAGAAACTGCATGCGGTACAACAAGGGTAAGTGTAGAGTCTTGCATCTGGGCAAGAACAACCCCAGGTACCAGTATAGGTTGGGGACTGACCTGTTGGAGAGCAGTGTGGGAGAAAGGGACCTGGGGGTCCTAGTGGACAGCAGGATGACTAAGAGCCAGCAATGTGCTCTTGTGGCCAAGAGGGCCAATGGCATCCTGGGTGGATGAGAAGGGGGGTGGTTAACAGATCAAGGGAGGTTCTTACTGCCCTCTACTCTACACTGGTGAGACCGCATCTGGAGTAATGTGTCCACTTCTGGGCCCATCAGTTCAAGAAGGACACAGAGCTTCTGGAGGGTGTCCAGCCTAGAGGAACAAAGATGATGAAAGAAGTCGAGCACCTCCCTAATGATGAAAGGCTGGGGGAGCTGAGTCTCTTGAGCTTGGAGAAGAGGAGGCTGAGGGGGGACCTCATTCATGTCTATAAATATGTGAGGGGTGGGTGTCAGGAGGATGGAGCCAGGCTCTTCTCAAGGTCATCTAGCGATAGGACAAGGGGCAATGGGTGCAAGATGGAATAGAGGGGGTTCCATATAAATATGAGAAGGAACATCTTGCCGGTGTGGGTAATGGAGCATTGGAACAGGCTGTCCAGGGGGTTGTGGACTCTCCTTCTCTGGAGACATTCAAAGCCTGCCTGGATCTGTTCCTGTGTGACTTGGTCTAGGTGATCCTGCTGTGGCAGGAGAATTGGACTAGATGATCTTTCGAGGTCCCTTCCAATCCCTTATGTTTCTATGATTTTTTAAAGGCTGAATATAGCATTTTTGGAAAAGTAGACATTACATATGAGTTTTATGCAAAACCTTACAATTAACTACTATATAATTTAAAAACTTCTAGTGAAAGTGATAAATGTATTTCATGTTTCCTAATCCTTACCTAAGAATTTAACGTGCTCCTTCGTCAGTTGATCAGCTTATCATTTATTGCTCTAGCAATGTTCATGAAGGCAGATGACGTCGCTGTTTGGGCTTCATAACATTTTCTGCTTGCTTGGTCCCTTGGCATAACTAGGCTAAAACTTTGAGTCTAGTCAACCTCATAGTATCAAACAGCAGACCAAGAGTTCCAATATAGTGATTATCAGGGTATTGGGACATCGTTGGTGTTCTTTTCTTCCTGTACCACCCGCAGCATTATGGGTCTTTAAAGGTGATGCTGGAAGCCTTGGTGGTGGAAGTCTGAAGAGAGTAATATTCCTCAGAGTACTTAATTCTAACCACAATGGCATCCCAAATCTCCGACTTTAAAATGGAGATGATAGCAATAGGTCCTCCAGCTAACAGATTTTCTGGGAAAATATATTAGTTCACATCTGCAGAACATGCAGTAGTAGAGTCTCAAGCTCATTGGTTTTGAAGAAGTCTTATTCCTAAACAGTGTTTGTGTCTATCTACCTGAAAGATTTAGCTCTTTGATTACTCTAAGGTGAAATCACTTAGAAAAATGAAAGTACCATTAGAGTTAATGTGGCATATGTATTAACGACAAGGAGAAATCAGACATTGCATTGTTGCTCATTGAATGAACATCATCTGTTCTTTGCACTTTGATATGGTTGTGGCATTAATGACTAACATGTGTCTGCGGAAGCTATAGTGAGATCAGTCATGCAGCTTCACTTCTACGATTTCATGTTTTTGTGACCCTAAGACAGTACAAGAATCTTTTTTGCTTGCAATTTCCACTTTTTTTTTTGCTCTTGACTAAAATGATCGGTCATGATGTTTCTTGAGGGAAAGTGTATCTGGCAGCACTAATTTAATTTGGATTCAGGCAACAGTTTGTACTGGTTTTAATGCCTGCTCATTATTGCTTTAATTTTACTCTCTGTAGAAGTAATGCCTGCACAGCATAAAGACAGAAGAATCATTCAGACTTTCAAGGGATGGCTTTCATGGCCCCTAGAGTGATTCCTGAGAGTATTAGAAGGATGAAAGTGAAACTGTGGCGTTTTCATCCCTTCAGACTTTCGTGTTTTCTCTTATCCCTGCCTCTCCTCTCCACAATATAATTTTGACTCCTCCCCTTCTAGCAGCAGCTGCAGTTCAGCTCTCCCTCTCCCTAGAGGCACCTCCACATGTCTCTGACCTCTACATGGCTGCAGCCCCAGTTGCATGAGACACCAGCCAAATTTTACTGAACGTCTTTGCAATGAGATGTCTGGTTCTGTTTTCCTCAGATGTCTGTTTTCAGTTTTCTAGTAATAAAAAAATGTGAAAGAAATCAATTGTAGCCTTAACAGGAACTGCCAACTGGACCGACTGTGTGCTCTCTCTCCCTTAGCCTTTTTTTTTTCCTTCAATAGCTTAAATAAAATAGTAAGATAAACTTATCTAACACTTTTCAGATTCCCTAAGCACGGTGACCTTTCAGCAGTTGGGCAAACACAGTTTTCACAATGATACACCTTGAAATTTGCTTTGTTTTCTGCTAACTTGAGTCACTTGAACAACCTGAAATACTGAGAAAGGCGCCTGAAGACTTTAAGCTTCATTGGAAAAAAAGTTTGATGTTTAGAAGGAAGAAAATATGCTTTTAAAGGAAGAAAATATTGAATAATAATACAGTGACATATCTCCAGTAATATAATACAGTAATAACTGATTGGATTGGTTTAGGAATCGAGGACTGAGTTTTAGTTGAGCTGGTTAGTTGGTGAACATAAAACTAGGAGTACACAAAAAAAAGACAATTAATTACACTTTGTGAAAGTGAGGTCAAATTAAAATATGACAGTGCTTCCCCAGTATTTTTAAGAAATATATTGGTAGTGTAGTTATTAGATGTGCTGTGTTTAGTCACATTCTAGCTCAGTCTGCACTATATCTTCACAGACTGAAGTCACTTACACAAAATATGGAGCATCCTTTCTCCCTGTGGAAGAAGATAATTTGCAATTATCTGATAATTTTTATTTGAAAACAGTTGTTGTGGCCTCAACTGGTCCTTTGGGTTGGTGTCTGCATCCTTAAGCACACCATCTAGCTGCCAGGTAGAATTTGTCAGGCAATGAAGCAACTTGGGAGGAAAGAAAGGACTTTCTTGAACCCACATCCAAGATAAAGAAAGAAAACCCCCCAAACAAATAACTAAACAAACAAAAACTGTGTTACAATGCCATTACGCACATTCCGAGAAGATGGGAGGAAATTATGTTGCAGTCTTTGGCTTCAGACAAGAACTGTGGCAAAAAGGGCCATATACTGCAACAAACAGGACTGAGACCACCTGCTGGACCAGAGACTCCCTCCCTACTCTGCCAATCATGCAGGGTCTGCTCGTGCACAGTCTCTTTCTCTCTCTTTCCACTTTCAACGAGGTCTTCAGCGGGTCAACATGTCACAGCCAGCAGATGTCGGTTGGACAAGTATGGCAGCAACACTTGGGTGTCACAACAACCCCACTGTCTCAGCATTCTGCAAAAGGTTTAAGAATCACAAGTCTCTGACTTTTTTAGCACACACAGTGCAGCCCAGCAATGAAGGAAAACATCAAACACCCCTTTGGGCTTCTTCTGCTTACTTAAGCATTTTCCAGTTTCCCAGTTACAGTTGTGACATAGGGCAGCACACCCTGGCAGCACTGCAAAGGCTGGTGGCAGTAGCACAGCTCGAGCTACTTCTGTGTGCAGCACCCAGAGTCACAGGTGGGTTGTGCACAGCAGCTCCACTCCACACCAATTCCACTATGGTGGTGGAATTGGTGGCTGCTCTGGTGGAGCCACCAGTTGCATTCAGGCTGCCAACCCCTTGACTGGATGTTGTATGTTAGAATGAACACAAAAGAGAATCAATATAACTGTTAAGTGACTCATTCACAAGATACAATTCATGAGGGGTCATCTTAATTCAACTAATTTTTCTTTGATAGTGTATCATCAGAAAATATTCATGTGTCCACAGAATTTTTTGTCAAGTGATTTTTTGTTTCTTATAAATGGCCTATGAAGTTTGATAATTGTTTAAATTATTGGAGTCAGTTATTCAGATAGATGAAACATATACATTGTATTCACATTACTAATGCAGATTATGAAAAATATGTTGATAAAGTCAGTGGGACAGGAAAGGGCTTGGACGTATTTTACTTTAGTCAGGTGTTCTACAGTTTGGTGTTTCTTTAATCACACAGTCTGCATCTGTTTGGTATCCTCCTGTGGTATGCCCTGAATTTGCTTACTAATCCTAAACAAAATCTTAGATAAAGATGGAAGGAGTATCAAAGCTATTTCTGAACTAGTGTCATTTTGTCTGCATATTAAGATTTTGCTTCACATCAACTTTTGTCTTTTGTTTGTCTTAAGAAAGATATCTGTGGTGAGAGGCTGCAAGAAAAACAGGGAAGGTTTTGTCTAGGATTGTGATTGGGATGACTGAGGAGGCAGGATCCTTAGACAGAGTCAGCCTGAATCTAGTCAAACATAATTATATTCAAGTTTCAAGATGACTGGAAAAGCTTAAGTATGAGCTTACCTAGGGAGCCTTCCTAGGCATGACTGACAATCAGTGCAAAAGTAGTTAGCATTCAGCTAGTGCTTACAGTAGATTTTATGAGTTTACTTCAAGTTTTTACCCAATTTATATTTTATTACTGACCGTAATGTTGTATTTTATTTGTCAAAACATTCTTTTCTGACACGAAATGCATTTTCAAAAAGACAGCCTTTTGCTGTAGCCATTTGGAAAAGTAAAAACCATAGGGAAAGCTTTAGATTATTTTTAGTTATACTACTTTTAGGGACAAATATTTGTGTTGTTATTGCTCAGACTTCTGTATCTAAGAGAAATTGCTAAAATGTTTAACAGTTTAGAGCTTTTGCTGAATATGCACTTGAAGGGGTCTTCATCTCAGGTGTATGCTCATTCTAACTGATTTGCTTAATGCTCCAGTTGTATTCAGTTTTGAGCACTTCCCTACATTTGCACTTTATCTCCAGTGTTATATATTCAAGATCATATCACATCTCCTTGGTCACTGTCTAGATATGGAAGAAGGACAAAACAAGTTTGAATGGAGTTAGGTAAATTAAAACTTGAGTAATGGGAGTGATGTGATAAACTCAGTTCTATTTCTTTTGTTTTAAAGTTTAGATTTCCTCACTATGTTTTGAAGTAATTTTTTTCCATTAGTGTAATAAACAAAACCAGTATTCTGCTTCATGTTTTTCTCTCCAACTGATGTTCAATGTAAGATCAGTCTCTAGCTGGGTGTGCTATTTTATTCCATGTGTTAGACTATTTTTTGTTTGTGGCACCTTCTGAAATTACAGTCTATGGCTAGGAATTTTCTGTAGTTTAGCCTCATAAAATGAAAGATTGATTTAATACGCTAAATGTACTTTTTTCTCTAGGTCCTTTTAATTTTGTTTTCCTTTCTCCTATTTCCATAATATTTCACACCTCTACTTCCACCGAGATCAATAAAACAAATTTGAAGTATATACAAATATTAAATGTTATTCTCTTTTGGCTTGTTGTACAATAGAAGTGTAGCACGCTACTTGAAATAGTCTTGGGCACACCTAGAGATATTTACTAACATAACAAGATGACATTCCAAACTAGCAAACATTTAAATACAGCATGCAGCCTTTTAAAAAGATTCCATACTAGCAAAGATGTATTGCTGACTTGTGAGGCAGCATTTGTTTGTAATTGAAAAGTTATTTGTACAGATCTGGTTCAACAGGTTTGTGTTTATCAGCAGCTTGATCTTCTGATAGAATGTGCTATGCAGTATACTTGTCTTTGGCTCCATGTGTTTATTTTAAAAGGTTCATTGCAGCAAGCTAAAGCTTTCAGCTTGAGACATAACCTGGTTATAAGCTTTCTCATTGAGTAGGTTATAATTTTTTTGCTGAGGGACATTTGATTAAGGAGCAAGTTCTTCACTGTGATGGTAGAACAGGTTGTGAATGCTCCAACATTGGAACTGTTCAAGGCCAGATTGAATGGGACCTGGTCTAGTGGAAGGTGTTCCTCCCCCAGGAAGGGGGTTTGGAACTAGGCAATCTTTAAGGTTCACTTCCAGCTTGTACCATTCTATGATTCTGTGATTAGTCTATTGGTACATCTACTGTGCTCTAATAGCTTGTTGTCCACCTACGGCCCCAGCAAGAACTAGTAGCTGCTGGCCCCACTCTCATTGTGCTGGAGCACCACTGGACAGAGGTCTCAGACATAAAGAGTACGAGAGGAAACTTGGAGGCAACAGAGCATACAGGAGTTTGGAGAGGTCTGCTGACTGTCTCAGTACTCAGGCTACACGGTCTTACTGGCAGCCCACAGGGGTATGCACTGCTCAAGCTGGAACTAAAGCATCATCATCCCTGTTGGATTTTCTGTGTGGGATAGCAGTCATCCTAGCTCACAGGGATAAAGCATTTACTTCTGACTTTTATCTAGTTTGACATGTTAAAATTTGCTGAGAAAGTCTGCTAGAGGCACTTGAGGGCCTCACCAATATGGAACCAATCATGCTAGAAACAAACGATACGTATAATGTTGCTTTGGAAGTATTTTTTATTTCCTGCCCAAAGCAGCTGCACCAACACATTTAATGAAGTTAGGACAAACGAACAATTGGGGTTTGCTAAAGAAATGTCTTTTTTCAAGCCATCACTTGTACAGTGTTGTCCTTTAGTTCAGAGATATTAAAGCTGTGACTTAGTTGGCAAGGATATACTTGGGAAACTTCCTACAAGTGAATCTGAAATAATTAATTCTTAGTCATCTTGCTTCCCTTTTAAATTCAATAAGCCAAATGTTTTGATCACTAACACTTTAGGTTTTCAAGTTTTCTTTATGAAGGTGGCATAACCATTTCCTTCCATTTGCTATTTAGACATTCTTTATCTACCATCACACAAGTTTCTAAAATTATGTTTTACGGGACGGTATATCTCAACAGCCAGTTAGGTTTTGAACATAGATATGTGGTTTTGTTCATGTTTTCCATCTTGATAGTCTTATCCATCAAAAATTTGATGTGGTTGCTTTTGTTATTTACACTGGCATCGTTCCCATCGTATTTGTGTAGTTTAAAGCATATAATTTTTCAGTGTTCATACTTCTTTGCTTTGGGCTCTGTGTTTCCAGTTATAGCTTTAATTATTTCAGGGGCTCCCGTGGATCCATTGAGGGTCCTATTTTTTTTCAACATTACTGTTTCTAGCTAGCAATTCCCATGCTCAATGTACACACAATTACAAATTGACAGTATCTAGAGAAATCTGTAGGTCTTGCAAACCCTTGCTGAAACCCTTGCTGAGTTGCATGATTCCTTATCTGGTATTAATTTTGCAGGGCTGGATTCTGACAAGATAGAAGAGTTATTGATCGTTCTACTGGACTATTTAATTTCATTGTCATTTTGTTTTGCCTGGAGTTTAAGTTCATAAACTAGGAGTAATTTTTGACCTTGTGCTTTCTTTTGAGGCTGACATTAATCACATTGAGAAATGAGATTCCCAGCTGGAAGATGCTAAAAACCCACTAGAAAGTATTAATTTAACTTACCACTATTTCATTAATAGTTCCCAGTTTAGAATGAGAATTATTAGGTTGATTTGGACATATGTGTATGTTTCATTATAAGCTAGATAATAATTGCTAATTCTTTATTTGTGGCTCTTTCTCCCATTTCCCTGAAGTATTCACAGCTGTGCTAACAGAGCCCAGCGTGCAGTCAATGGAAGCATTTTGCTGCTTCAACAAGAAAGGACTTCAGCCTAATATCAAATTTTCCAAGCAAATGCTTACATGCTCCATCATTTGTTTTCTTAAGGAAATGATTCTGAGCAGTAAGTAGTCAGCTCAGGTAAACAAAGAAAGGAGGAACACCTGCTGTATGGTTTTTTTTCTCTCCAAGGGACAAACTTTGAAACTGCCTTTGTAGAATGCATTTCATTATGTTGCACAAAATCAGGATGCTTAGGAAGACCTTTACAGAAAGAATCCCTGTGATCTAATAACAAAAGACACAAACTTCCCTGAAGTACTTGCCTCTGCTTAGGGTGAAGAAAAGAAAACATTCTTTAGATTCAAAACAAATTTAAAAGTTGTGCTGCAAGCCAGTATCATTTTGTATCTGCAGATACTTCACTGGCTTGGAAGGTGATTAGGAAAAGGAATTCTAAACACACTTGATTTATGGGTACTTTGCATGTAAATGGATTTGTGATTTGGTGATGCTTGTAGCTTGCTGTGAATTTATTCATGTAAAGTTGCACTGATTGACATGGTATGGTTTTGAACTCCATGCCTTTTTACAAGTCAGTGTGATCATTTGTTTTCCTTGCAGTTCACCTTTTTGTTGCTTCAAAATCATCGCTGAACATTCTTTACTATATTACTTTTCCGTTAGGCCACAAAGTTTTTAATTGTAAACTACAATAGAGTTAAAATATTGGGCTATTTTTTAATACTTGAATCACCCCATCATCAGGTTTTCACTCTCATAGTATCATTTAGGTTGGAAAAGACCCTCAAAAATGAGTACAACCATTAACCTAATTCTAGCAAGTCCATCACTGAACCATTCCCTTAAGCTCTTTTAAACACATCCAGGGATGATGATTTAGCTGCTTCCCTGGACAGCCTGTTGCAGTGTTAGATGACCCTTTCAATGAAGCAGTTTTTCATAATGCCTAACCTAAACTTCCCCCAGTACAATGTGAGTCCACTTCCTCATGTCTTATCACTTGTTACCTGTGAGAAGAGACCAATGCTCACCTCTCTACAACCTCCTTTGAGGCAGTTGTGGATAGCAGTAAGGTATCCCCTCAGCTTCGTACGGAAGACAGATTAAGTACAATGTGAGTGATGTTGAGTATGAAAGGATGTGTCCGGTCTGTTGGATTCTCTGTTATAGCCAAAGTGCTGGGGCTGTAGAAAACAAAAAGGAAGGGAAAGTACAGAAGTGCAACAACTGGACACATTTCCTTGAAGAAATCTATATGATAAGGGTCTCAGTAAACATATGTGGCTTAAGTGACTGCTGGGAGTTAGAGAGCGTACGTTGGCATCAGCAGAGCTGTACAAAATACTGATGTTCAAAAGGACATGGCGGGGGATAACAAACCAGGACAGCCACAAATGTAGCTAGGAATGTCTCCAGAGAAAAAAAAGGAACCAGGAATTCTTAAGATACCGGCGAGACATTTTGATTATAGAGCCGTTTTTATAGGTATACTTGGTGTACCAGAATATTCTCCTGCTGGACAGTGTATTAGTACATGTCCATTCTTTCTATTAACAAGCACTGACATACCTTGATTTAATACTATTCTTAGTGCTGAGCTCTGCAGATAGACTAGTGAAATGTGAATGACACAGCTGTGTTGCAGATACATCTTTGACAACTCAGAAGATGACTTTGTGTATATAGGAAAGAATGGCAATGAGGCGGGGAGTTCTCAGCTCTTTAACTGTGTACATCCTCTTCAGTGTTGATTTTCATGGCAGTTCTAATTTTAAATCATGTGGCTGTTATGCTGTTGGGATTGATATGTTGAATCAGTTCCCTCATTTTGGTTGTTTGCCTGTAATTGTAATTTCCTAAGTTCACCCCTCAGCTAAGTAAAATAAAGAGTAATACTAAGCATAGTGAGTTTCTTGCTGTGTTCCAGTTCTACAGGAAGGAGAAATTGAACTTAGTTCTTTACTCCATTTTTGGGGGCAGCTACTTGTACAATGACTGCATAATTCAGCCTCAAAACAACCTTACAGCATAAAGATCAGAGAAGCTATATCTCCAGGGGTTAATGCTTGGAGGACTGGGTGTAGTCTCGTAGAGTTGATTAGAATGCTTAGGTGATTATTACAAGAAGTCCAGTGGAGTTGAAGGATGGCATGGGAAGCTTGTATAACCAGTTATTCAACTGTACATAGTGCTAGTTGCTGCTATTTGAATATTTTGGTAGTAGTTCCCACAGTAATCAACAGTCTCTTGAGAAACATGCAACTTTACTTAGAAGTTAATAAAATAAGAAATCTTCCAAATGAGATGAAATTTCCAAAAATAATATAAAAATCAGAATTTGTAGTAAAAAGAAAATACAAAATACTGATATGAAGATACTTGCACGTATGCCACATTAAACACACTATTATTCTTGATGAACTCTTCAGAATAAGTCATGTATTTCTGTATTTCCTAAAGAAAGTTTACATGTTGACTTAGAGAGGAAATTTCTGTTATAAATCTGACTGTCCCTCTTTAGCAAAACACCTTTGTCCTAATTAATCACAATGCCTCATGAAGGCTAGTGAAGGGTGTTTTATCTACCCCTGCAACTAAAGCAGCTGGGGCCACCACCTGTTGATTCACTTCCAGCACCATTTTAATCAGGCTTGAATGGCAGTTACCTTCAGGTTTATCTGACAGGAAAAGAAAGGGGAGCAGATGCAGAATAGGAGAGAGCTAGAATATAAGCCCAGGAAGTGCAAGGACGAGGTAGAAGAAGTCAGGTGTGGGAGGAAGTGAAGAGGGGACAATAGACAGGTTTAAGAGCATCAATGTCTTAAAATGTATGTTTATGTGTTCTCTGCTAAATACCCGGTGTTAAGAATTTAAGCATTTGATCAAAAATGTCATGTGGTTATATTCATTATGGTTTCCTGCTTGTCTGGTGCCACGCAGGACTTCTGCTTTAGAATTCAAAAGCAAGGGATACACATTTAAAAAACAAAGAAGCAAGCCCACAGACATGACAAGGTATGCTTTTCTGCAAAATAGAGTTGCTGGATCTGTGCTGCAGCTGCTAGCACCTATATTTACTACCTGCTTCCAAAATAAATAAGATGCAAAGAGGTCATTTATCGGCAGCATAAAGATGCAAAGTGCTACTTTTTGCATCTTTCATTTTCTAGTTAGAAGTCCTCGCTTACTTTTTACTGACTTAAAGGGTGTTACTGAATGACTGACAAAGGGAAGGAAAGGTGTTCAAATGGTGTCTGTAGTGAGGTGTTGTCAGGATTGTGGTTATACGTACTGTTCGAAGAAGAAAACCACAAAAAATTGATATTAAAATAATTAAATAAAAGGTGTATTCTTTCTTGATTTAGAAACTTCTCTTTCTGAGGGCTTTTTTTACACAACAAAGTAACTGTTTCTCATCAGACGATTGTGTCTTATATGTAATGAATAACACTTCTGTACGTGTGCATAAGTGCACATTCTATTTTTAAAACCACCTTGACTTGCTAGAGCATTCTTGTGCTATTAAGGCTATTAAACCTCCTTTATGGATTTATTTGGAAGTTATTTGTGGCAGATCCTTAGATGAAACCTATTTTATGCAAACAAATTCTTGCCTTTTTCCCCTTGCATAAGCCTTTATTAACTTTTAAGGTGAGGCAACTGAGCAGTGTAAATTTTTAATGAAGGTCTTCTAATCACTTGTGGAGACTTTTATCTAATGTCTTAATTCCCTAAAGTTAGGCAATTTAAAAAGCTTAGTTGTCCTTCTTATATTGGGAACTTCAAAATGGAATGCAGAACGGACCTCCAGGTCAAGTCTTAAGAGCCAAATAGAGGAGCAGAAACACCTCCCTTGACCTGCTGGTGATAGTTCTTTTGATACAGCCCAGGACTGTATTCACACATTGTCTGCTCATGTTGAGCTTCTCATCTACCAACACCTCTAGATCCTTCTACTCAGAGCTGCAATCAGTCCCTTCACCACCCAGCAAGTATTTGTGCTTGGAATTGCCCAGACCCAGATGTAGAATTCTGCACTTGGACTTGTTGAACCTCATGCAGTTTGCATGGGCCCAGTTGCCAAGCCTGTCAAAGTAGCTCTTGTGGCCTCCCTTCCCTCCAGCTTATGGACCACACCACACAGCTTGTTATCATTGTCAAACTTGCTGAGGGTGCACTCAATGATGCTATCTGTGTCACCAAAAAAGATGCTGAACAGCAATGAATGCAAAACAGACCCCTGTAACTTGGACATCATGCCATTGAACATATCTCTTTGAATGCAACCATCCAGAAAACTTCATATGCATTGAAGGGTCATCTGTCAAATTCATTTCCCTTTAATTTAGAGACAAAAGAGTAGAACTTGAAGATTAGGTCTACACTGTTGAAACTTGGTCTGTATTTCTGTAAAGAAACTGATTAGTTTGGATAGAGCTTCTCTCTACGTATGTTAGTTCTCACACATACATTCATTTTATAGTAGTTCACCCTTACACACTATACCTATGATCATTATAAATAACTACATTAAGAAGTATAATTAAATCAAATATTCCTTCAGAGATATTAGAGCGTATTTCTACTGTAACTCCAGTGAAAACCTAGAATAGCTCCAAATACTGAAAAAAACCCAAGCTACTAATTCAATTCCTCATCTTAGGTTGTGGGTTTATGGGGTCCTAACTGTGTTTTTTTCTAATATGTTTTCCTCAAGTCCTCTTGATCACTAGAAAGGAATCAATGGGAATTGATCCAATTTGTAGAACACAATTCTAATATTGGTAGTAGTCTATATTCATTTGCTTCACCCTGATCTTTTATTAATGTTCATTTGCAAAATGCTGGTCATGCTATTTCTGCCCAATTTTGTACCCACAAGCTGATAATAATAAAATTTAAAGAAATGCAACAATGATCAGTGCAGGGACTCAGATACGTGAGATTTATACAGCAGTAATAAGTTTTGTCTGTGTAGGTCTACTCAATTTTTCTTTGTTCTCCTGGAGAATGGTCCAGAGCATCAATACTGAATCATTTTGGGGACTTACAGGGGTGCATCATCAATAAAACATGTCATAAAGACATATCTCAGTGATAAAAAAGAAGCAATAACTGATGGTATCACTGTATGTTGCCAATGGCAGGGGGTGGGGGGATTGGAGATCACTGGTGACTTTTCTAATAACAGAGCCAAGGTTTAAAGAACATTCAGCATAATTTTTGAGATTAGGATTGCACAAAGAGTTTGAATGTAAATAGCTATGAAAATAAGTGTGTCTGTCTTGATGAGTGGTTATAAGGAGCTGATAAGATGAATAACATTAATAAATATTTATTCAGATTATCTTATTTTTAAGAATTCAGGAGGTGTAAATTAAAGCATGAATGTTTGGTAGCTCTTGCTGCAGTCCGATAAAATGGAGTAACTCACAGACTCCAGTGAAAATTGGAAAATGTTCCCCACATTCACATAAATCTTTGGTTCTGTCTGTCTACCATTGAACCTGTTAAACTTGTTCTGAAATTGTATGATTTTTAAGCCAAATTTTCCTGATGCTTTGACGATGTAATCTGTGCTAGGGCTGCACTGACTAAAACTGAACCCATTCGACCAAGCAGGTAGACCACTCATTCCTGGTAAACTTACCACTCTAAAGTTGAAAAAGAAGTTTATTGGGGTATTTGAAATACTGGAATATACTTGTTCAACTTCATTCAAGCTAACTCTGGACATTGCAGTGGCAAGAAGTGATTTTTCATCATGATGAGGGGCTCCATGCTTTCAAACACTCAAAAGTGTAGTAGCAATTGATAAGGGATGGCTTGCTCCATTTTTTCTCTTTGATAGTCAAGATTTTCCTTTTCCAAAATAAATTCATTTGGTGTATGTAAAAAACAAAAGGGCAAGGGGAGTGATAGATGTCCTTTAGCCTTTTACTTTCAGTGTGTTGTCATCTTCATCATTTACTACTGTATGGTTAAATCTCCTAGAAGGTAATCAGTCTTTCAAAATGATGATCAGCAGGTTCATGCTTAAAATTTCAGTCTAAGCTTTCAGTTGTTGATTATAAGCATTTGCCCTAAAAAAGTAGGCAGTGTCTGCCTCTTAAATGTAGTAATAAGTCCTGTCCTTCTGTTCTTTACTGATGTAATTTAAAACTCTGACCCAATCAACCCTTGAATGCAAATAAGTGAGCAGTCTGGAGAAGCAGAATGTTGTTCCAGTTACTCTGTAGCCACTTTCAGAGCAGATTTTAAAGATGTACAAGACATTGGCCATTAGAAATCCAGCAAAGATGAATGGGACAATAAATTAACATTTTTCACATTTTTCATCTGTCAAGATAGCATTTGATTAGGTTTTAGTGTTT
Organism: Upupa epops; assembly: GCA_013397515.1. NCBI lineage: Eukaryota > Metazoa > Chordata > Aves > Bucerotiformes > Upupidae > Upupa > Upupa epops. The sequence continues at coordinate 466,782 of VZRI01006872.1, forward strand.
GGCCTTTCGTTTTCTTAATTTGCACAACAGTCATTTAAAATGCATAATATCAATACTTGGTCTATTTTTAAGAACTATTTTTTCCAATAGTCCCCTATTGGGGACAGACCAGACTGGTCCTGTTGTTTCATTTTTCCTCTAGAATTCATTAAAAAATGTTGATTTGTAAGGACTCTCTCCCTAAGATTGTTTAAAAAATAAATGGAAACTATGACTATTTAGCATCATGTTTTAAAAAATAGATAGACTGAACAATTAAAATTAAGAGAAAAAAAATGCACTGACTATTATTTTTCCTAGTTTAAATTCATCTGTGGTTGCTGTAGGTGTTTCGTGAAATTTCAGAATGATTTTCAACAGTATTTGCCTTTTATTGAAAAAGAATTGTTACTTTGAGTTGTTACAGAAGTCCAGAATATGTCTGTGTCTGAGAGAGCAAAACATCTTTCCCATTTAGGGTCTTTGTGATAATTAATAAATTATCTGACACCTGTCAACAGGAAAAAGAAAGGTGCAGCCTATTGTTTTGGTAGTGATGTTCTTGCGAAGAAATTTGCTTTTTGCAGGCTTTTTTAAACAAAAGATAAATGTTTCTTTTTAGGTGTGATCTCTTGTGATCTGTGGACAGACAGTATCAAAGTCAATTAAAAATAGAATTTCAGTTTAATAAATAGCGTAACATTATAGATGAGAGCAGAAAGATCTCACAATATTGACAATAAATTCCTTAGATTGTGCTGTTTTGTTTTCAGAGACGCTGGGATTTTTATTTTATTCCTTCTTTGAATTATTTAGTCCCTTATTATGAGTTATCCTCACAGTGCTGTGTGCTGTTTTGATCAGCAATTTATCTTGATGTCTTCAAAAGTGTTCATTTATGTGTTTAGCTGGCCAGCTGCCTTCCCTGTTTGGTTTTTCTGAATGTGGTGTTAAAATTGTTTCTTTGCAAGAACCTTTAAACTCCGAAAATGCTTTACTCCATACCCTCATAAACTGTTCTATTTTCATAGTTGGGCTCTACTCTATTTGCCTGCTCCATCTTCCAGAAGAAGCTGAGCAGCCTCCCCCCCTACTTGCCAAGACACAGTCATTGTGCAGCACCCCCCAGCCCATCCCCGCCTCCTCCCCATAAAGAGGTGAAGTCCCCTGAGTCTGTAATTGCCAGGAGATGAAGCGATGATGGGGAGTGATCACAGTCAATAGCTTTGATTAACAATAAGGTGGAAAATTAGCAATGCTAGCATTCAGCTCCCCTGCCTTCCCGTCCCCATATGCTCACCACAGTCCGCACTGGCTGGTTGGCAGGGTGGCCTCTGCGCCTGACGGGCTGCAGAGTGAGACTTGCATTGGGCAGAGAGGGGCAGTGGCAGTGTTTTGCGAACCCTGGGCCATGTTCCCAGCTGCCTTTTGGGCACCAACATGCAGGCAGGAGAAGGATGAAGTGTGCTGTGTGCTGGCACTGTGGCTCTTGCTGTCATGTGTGGATTTAATTGTGTCTGGACGTGTTGTGATCGAAATGGCATCTACTGTTACTCCTGTGACCCCATCAGCAGCTCTGGTGTTGTTTCCGACAGACTCCGACGACCTAGAGAGGGGGAACGACAGCGGAACACCACTCCCCACCTCTGATAATGGTGACAATTCTCTGGGCTACACAGGTAGAGTGCATCTTTCAAAACTATTCCTGACTGCCTACTTCTGACACTTTCCATCTACGTCTGCCATTACCACCTGTACATGGTTTCTTAATCATCTTCTCTAGTTGGCTGTCTTTCACCATCAACCTAGAAGTTCAACATTGTTTGCATTGTTTGTTACTGTTAGAAAATATTGTGTCCTTTAAATAACCCAGAAGACTGTCTTCTTGTGTGTGCTAGTACATTTCAATTTCTTAAATGTTTCAAGTCAATTTCTGTTGTTGAAATGAGGCACCTATTGTTTTCCTTTGAACTGTGCATATTGGTGCAGGAGGGCAACATACGATTTTAGAGAAAATTTTTCAGATGACCAAAAGCAGGGATTTTTCCATGTTTGTTTGGGATTGTACTTTTTGGTTTGTGGGGTTTTTGGTTTTATGTTTTGCTTTGTTTCTGTTATAAGCAAAAGTAAAATATACTGCAGCAGGGGAAACAAAAATCCAAGTGAAAATAATTGTGACTGAGGAAGAATCACATCCCTGCTGTGGTGGGGGGATTGGACTAGATGCTCTTTCGAGGTCCTGTGATTCTGTAAAGAATTTGTTTCATTGTCTCCTGACAATGTAGAGAAGCATGACTCTAGGCCACATAGGAAAATCCATAGACAAACAGCACCATACGGTGTGTTGCAGCAGTGATCTCTAACTGTTCTTCACTCTGAAGTGATACCCAGCTTGAAGAGTCACATTATGACCACAGCCTCAGCTCAACTACAAAGTCATTGAGTCTAGGGTTTTCATGAACTGTTGGTAGTCCAGAACAGCGGCAAACTTTAGACCTAAATGACTTTTAATTTGCTAAGGTAAGTATTTCTCTGACAGTAGCTACTTCTGGAAAGGGGAGTAGGGAGAATGCTTTGGGTATTTAACTGGAAGATGTTCTTTAAACATGTAATTGGTGGATTACTGCTGCAACTATTGCTCACACTGTGTAAATTACGTATAGCCAAGTCATTGCCATAAGTGTGTGACTCACATATTCATAACTAAGACAGTCTTAAAGGATACAAGAAGAGGACAGACAGGCATAAGAGAGGAATAATTTCTTGTCCCTACATAAAACTTAAAAGTCTGTTATACACCACTTACAATGATTACAGTTTTCATCACCTCACAATCATCCCTGTATGTGGTTTAAGACCTTGACATATCATTTTATTCTAGTTTAAAATGCTGTTTTCTAAAAGCAACACAGACTTTCCCTCAGCCTAGAAGATAGATGTCTTTGCAGAAAAGTCATATCATGAAACTTGCTACATGTGTCTTATTTAGACTTCTATACCTTCTGTTATCTTTCTTCTAAAATTTTGCCTCCACTTTCTGAGTTTGGCATATCTACACTCCCTGGTACATATGAGGTCATAATCTTGACCAAATGAGAGTTAATATAAAGAATTATTTACTTTAACTTACTGTGTTAGAGCCTTGCTTTCAGAAGATAGGACTGGGAATGTTGATCCCTGACTCTTGTGGTTAAACAACCACTAATGCTTGGGACAGTGAGTCTGACTATTATTTATTAAGTTGTTTAGTTTTATCTCGAGAGGAGCAATTGGTTCCCCTTTCAGTCCCTTTGTCCCTCTCTAGCCTGAGGCTTGGGACTGACAGGCAAATTCCCACACCCACCAGCCTCACAACAGCCTACTGAGGTGGTAGAGGGATCCCTGCATGTGCTTTCTACACGGTCCATTAGTCATAAGAGCAGTAGGGGTGAGAACTCACGGGGGACACCATCACCTTTTCCCTCTGGCCTGCTTCAGAGAGCTCCCATGGCAGCTGCACCAGGCAGGGAGAGTTACGCAGAGAGTGAGAGTGCTGTGGGCCGTGCAGCTTTGGAGCAAAGACTTTGTTCTCTCTAGCAGGACAGTATCAAGGAGTGCAAGTACATTTGGGCAGCACATCTGAATCTAAGCATCTGAGGGGTATTGCAGCTACTTAACCTGCCTTTCAGAGATTAATGGGGTCATCTGGAAAGACTGACAAACTCAAGCCCTAGTATAGTAGTTCCCCAGAGGTTCCAGATACAAATCTAGGTCATATTTTAATAGGTATTTCCCAAGTAAGCACAAAAGTCAGAAGCAAAACAGAAGCTGAACAAAGCTCCAATGGGGTAGCTGGTTTTGAGTTTTTGTGCCTCTAGTTGAATGAGAACTGAATGAAAGAAAGACCAACATTTTCAAGTTTAAATATATACTGATCTAGTATTTTTTCTCCACTACATAATAGTAATCAGTAGCACTATGTGTGTATACCTTGATTTCTAAGTCAAAGCCCTGAGGTTTTCATGAAAAAGTAGTCCATCAGATTTCTGTAGTAATCACTAAGGAACTTTTAAAATAATATTAACTGTAATGCAATCCTATAGGTAAAGTTACACTTTTGTTCTGGTTCATGTGACCCCAATTTGGAGTTCCTGGATTTTACAGAAGTATTCTTTTTTTCTTACCTATAAAATTCCATCCTCCAGAAGGAAAAGCATTCCAGAAGCTTATCTGTACTGAAAATTTTCTGACTTGTTCTTAAACTCACTCAGTTACAGCATGGGATGGACAAAAAGCACACCCATGGACAAAAAAAACCCCCAGCAGTTTATCTTTTAATCCTGCATTTATCTTCAGGAGATGTTTGAATGGGAAAAAAACAAGCAACCTAATAACTGCTATCATACATTAGGGCCACACATTTTTATTCATATCAAAAGGAATGATAATATGTGTACGGCACTTCTTCCGTCAAGATCCATACACATGTAGCTGTGAGGTAAAGCATTCATAAGTATGGAATATTTCAGGGTTAAATATTATAATTTTTCCTAAATATTGTTTTGTCCACATATTTTTTTCAGGAGTAATATTTTCAGCTGTTTCATACTGTTCTTAAGTGGAGGCACATGACTCTTACAGAGTGTTTCAGTGTGCTTTAGGTCAGGAAATTTTTGGCTGAGCACTTGTCTTGAGAAGGAACATCATACCAAATAGTTTCAGGGAGGAAAGAGGAGCTGCTAACTCAGATAAAAAGTTGACTTGTTAATAAATTTGAAGATTATTATTAAGGGAAAACTTTGAACTCATATTTGATGATTCTTATTATGTTACAGGGCCCAAGTAGATTTTTTTAATCTACCTAATCAAAATAGTAACGTAATATCTAATATTTATCTAAACATAATATTTTTTATAGATCATTAGGGTTTTTTAATAAAAGTAATTTTTAATAATTATTAGTTGCAGACGCAACTGGAGAGGTTGTATGCGTATCTGTAGTAAATATGTCTGATTTTGGAAAATACTGATAATGTAAATAAACAAGGGTTGAATATATAACAAGTCATGGGAAAGTTTTATTCTGCATATTTGATATGAAAGAATTTATAAGAATAAAAAAACCATGTAAAATCTACCACACAGGTAGCATACGAAAGATGCTAGACATGTCTGGATTGATTCAGCAAAGTAATTACAGTTAAACCAACCAGAAACCTTCTTATTCTGTCAGTTTCAAGACATGAGCTGCTTTCTCTACATTTTCACAAAAGATCAGTTCCACTCTGTAAGGCCAGATTGTCAAATAGTTGCAGTTAAGACACAATAGTAAAAATGTAAATTACTATTTTAACAGTGTGCATTCGGAGCAGGCCAGATCACAGTAACATTGAATTGGTTAAAAGCACGTGATATAGATACTTCATGTTGTATGTAATTTAGCCTAAGGAATACATCCAAAATTGTTTTCTAAAATGCTTTATAGCTGTGCCTGTTTTCTTTTTCTGCATATTAAGGGAACTTTGTATGACTAGCAAGTAAGCCCAGGGCTCCATCAGTTTGGAAACCAGCAAAAGAGTGTAGAGGAAAACTGTCTTGATTAAAACTAATACACCTACTTTTCTGTATAATATTTACTTGTTAGAGTAGATTTGCAAGAAAAGGATATTTAATATTTCCACATCAGAGTTCATGCGTGATTCACCAGCTTGATGAGTAAAGTAACTGTTCACTCGTAGCTCTTTTTTTACTCTTCAAAATAGTACAAGGGCTGTAGGCATTGAGTACAAGCCTCAGTTATTTTCTGCATAATCAGTGGCTGCAGAGGAGTCTCTTAAGATTGCCTTGTGCTGTGCCATTGAAGTGTGTGCATGCATTATATTCCAGGAAGTAGCACATTTCCTGTTAAATCAGCTGTGACATAAATATCAGGGATCATTTAACAGATCACAGAGTATCACTTGTGATAGAAAGACCAGTATGAGCGTAGGTAAATCAACACTATGTAGTCAAACATTTGCAGACAAGGATTGGCAATCCTCATTAAGTAAATCAATGGCTTTTTGAAACAAACCTTTCAAAATAAACTTCTTTATTCATAGTTATCTCTAAAGTCTATAGCAACATGCAAAGAAATCCTGTGGTTCCCCTTGTTACCCAAAGTTAGCCTTTGATTTTTTTCCTGCCATGAATTTAATCATGAAATTATTATGGTGATTTCCTTTTGTATGAAAAAGGATCCCCTTTTTCGGGCATTACTTTTCCTTTTTACTTCTGTATTTTTATGTGATTGGGAGAAACATTCATAGTGGATCACTGCTTGTCTCATGTGAAATAAGAGAAATTGCCTTTTGTGAGCGTTTCAGTAACTGAAGAGGAAATCTCTTTTCATTGCATGTCCTTTTTTGAGATATGTTTTCTTCTATTCCAGTAATTTTACAGGGGTGATCCTAGGCATCCTATGTTTTGAAAATAGGTAGTTCTACAAACACAGTGAGGAAAACACTTCTAAGACTTTTTTGACATCAAAGGTATAAATCTTAAGTAATACTTACCCTGTGAGAAACGGGATATTTTTCAGGCTCTTCTTTTCCACAGATTAGTGGATGTAGTATATGCGCATAGAAATGTTGTGGCTGAGAGGAGAATGAACTTTGATACGGAACAGGTTTACAAATAAGAATGTTGAAAAAAATAATTGATATTTGACTTTTCATTCTTTTCAAGTTAAGTTATCTGTAAGGAATAGTTGGAGAGAATGAGCTATATTGGGGAAAAAAGCACACAAAAGTGGAGTTTGGCTAATGGGATGTAAAAAAGTGCTGAATGAAGATACAGGTTGTTGAAATCAAATAATTTGTGTTGAGAGGATAGGCAGCAGGTAGGTAGTGATGTCTCATCAAAACAAAGAGCTTGTTTCCATAAAAGTATTCCAATTGGCATGGCTGACATTGCACTGAGCCCATCACGTACAACAGTTTTGAAGAGTAACAAACACTTGTTTGCACTGCAATAGCTGTCTGACAGAGCTGAATCACTAGATTACATAGCAACAATATTAATTTAACTGCAGTTACAGAATCCTAGCTGTTAATACACAGTACACTTCTTGAATTTTCACCCCAGGATAAGTGCAAAGCTAGCAGTTAAGATCTTTCTCACAGTCTCTTTTCTTTAAAACTTCCCAACTGAGCAAGTGTGTACTTGAGTCACTGGGAGAATGAACACAGAGTCCCATGATACCAGTTTTGCAAAGATACTTTTTGGAGTACATCTGCATTCTAAATCCAGGAACAGATGGGTACTGTTATGCTTATTTTTTTTTTAAAAAAAAAGACAGAAAAAAAAGAAAAATCCCCTGCTCTTGTCTGTCAGCAACCTCTCTGCTCCCCATGTCAGTCTAAACTGCCAGAAAGGTCCTTTCAGTTTTATGCTTCTCTTTGAAAGCATTCTTCTGACACAGATACCGAGGATTTTTTTAAAATATATATTAAAATATAGATGTGAATACAACACCAATAGAATTGCCTGTCAATGATAGTGGTGTTCGGGCAGTAATAATTTAAATAGAACATATAGCAACAGTATTGAAGCACAGATACTCCTGCTGACATAAATCTTGCACTGCCATCTTTTATAAAAAATATTATAGGAAATCTCCTCCTCCAGTTATTGGGATTTACTTCAAGGTAGAGCTTAGATTAAAACTGGGAGCAATGGCAACATCCCATATTTGTCATTGAGTCGATGGGTTTTCTGGTACCCAGCAGATTAATTTAAAATTACACCCCAATCTTTGGTCCCGCAAAAAAAACCCCATTGTGTGAAGAATTTGTCTAGCAAGGACATTAGCAGCTGCATATATGCCCCCATAGGGCTGGGTTAGAGTAATCATTTTAAGCAATTTTATCCTGAAAATACACATTTGAACTAGAGAAGGTGCAGGATAGAGCTATTCAAACAATCAGGGAAGGTAAAGATTATTTTGACAGAGGCCTTAGTGAAGGAGGATGTGATTGGCATTTGTCACCAGCCTTATGTTCTTTACAGAAGACATACGGGGAAAAATCAGCTACAGAGTGCATTGATTATGCAGCTTGAAGAAATCCAGCTATTAGTAAATAGACTGTCTTCAAAATGAGTGCTTTTATAGTGGATCATTCTAAGCTTTTACTCCTGCATTGCTACTTGAAAAAAAAAGAATAAGGTTGCATAAGACGGCCACTAGTTTAGTACAGAAATGTAAGATGTTTTACAGTAGCAGATTCTAGAGCAGTTTTCAGGCAGGAGTTTGAAAGCTCCTTTCCAAAGGTTTAAATTTGTGATAGTCTGTGATGGGCCATGCATGCTAGATTTGATTCTCCAGGACGAACATTTTAATTTTGAGTTCTTGTGTTCCTAATTAATCATAAGACAAGTAAAATCAAAACAAAAGGCGTTCACAGCATATTATACTTTCTCTTTTCCATTTTCACTGTCACAGAGAGGAACCCCTGGAGCTGATGAGAGGCTTTCAGCTGAGGGCCTCCTAGCAAGAGCAAAGGCAGAGCAAATTACCTTTAGACGCTGCTGTCAGTTCAATGAATTAAGTATGCAAAGCAATTTGTGAAGATGTTCTGAAGTGCAAATTTCTGCAGTAGGGCAGAAGAGTATGAATTATCACAGAGGAAAGAGAAGATCACTCCTTATCCTCATCAGGGTGTATTAACAAGTTTGGCTTTTGTTCTAGCCAGGCAATCTTTTTTATTTGAAGTAGAAAGTTAGAGATGCACGTAGCCTAATTAAATGTGTAGCAGCAAAATGCACTGTAGGGATGACCATAATTTGTTTTATGTGTCACAAATAGTGCATTTTCTTAACTATTGTAAGTAAAGACTTAAGCTGAAAGGTAATTTCTTAGCATTGTTGGTAATTTTAAATAATAATTACCATATAGAATTGTGAATTTACGGGTTGGAAGCAACCATCAGAGGTCTCCAGTGCAACCTCCTGTGCAAACAGGGTCAGCTATAGGGTCTGGCCAGACTTCCCAGGGCTTGATCCAGTTAGATCTTTGAAGGATGGAGCTGGCACAGCCTCTCCAAGCAACCTGTTCCACTGCCCACCTGTCCTCATAGGGAGTTTTTTTGCCTTATATTCAGTGTGAACCTCTTTTGCTCTGAATTTATGCCTGTTATGTCTCACGCTGCCATGGACCAGTGTGAAAACATGTCTCCATCTTCTCAGTGACCTCACTGTTGATATGGGCAGGTGGCTGTTCGGTCTCCTTCTAACTGGCTTTTTTTGCTCAGACTGAACAAGCCCCAGTTCTTCAGCCTCCCATGCCCATGCTCCAGCCCTGACTATGTTGGTGACTCAGTTAAACTTGTCCCAGTTTATCAGTTTTTTTACTCATCTGGTGGTTCACCTATCCAGACCATAATCTCCCTGCTTGGATACAGGAATACTGTAGGAGACAGTGTTGAACCAACATGTAGGAGTCTAGAGAAAGAAAGCACAAAGGGTCTATCAATTTAGGATTTCCTGTCAAAACTTTTTTCTTTTAGCAGTGTTTATAGTTGCAGATCTTGGCATGAACTATCACAGACTAGGCAACATCAACACTGAATAAGAATAAAAATCAGCATCATGAGATTCAGAGGTATTTCTACCCAGTCCTTTTGGAAGTGCTACCAGACATTTATTTCAGTGCTTTATATGTGTGTGTGGCTCTGGTACATTATTATACAGAAACCATAACAAGTCGAACCATCACCTACAAGTGTTAAAACATCTCAGGGCCCTTTTTAGAAGGAACTGCATTGATTTTCAGTGACCCTTGTGTAAGAAAAGTGATCTTTTTCTGTGGTACAATTTACAATTTACTGAATAATATATTATTTACAGGGTTTCCATCTGATGTTTCTGAAAAGGCAACGAAAAATTACTATGGAAACTCACTGCTACTGTCTATACTGCAGACAATTCTAAATCAATTTGCAGTCCTAAATATAGTCAGAATTCAAATTTTACTGTTTTTAACTGTGGATACTATGAAATTATATCCTCCAAATCTGCCCTAGCTTTTTCACTAGATTTTCTTGCTCATCTTAGACTCTGCATTTTTTTATTATCAGATGGTGGTTGTGAGGTAATAAACGCCAGTTGCTTCTTTCTCCTGCTTTCTTTTTCTTTTTACCTTGTTTTCAGGGTTGATTTCTGAAAATTGAAGAAAGGGAATAAGGGTGGCAATTTGGCTAAACTTATGGGATAACCAACCCATGCAAACCCTCTTGACACTAAAAAAACCACATTGGAAAAGGTAGTGTGGAATTCGTGGGAATACTGTGAATATTGTTACACAAACTGCACATTAATTGTAGTTCATTGTATATGAAATAATGTAAATATTTCTGATTCAGTTTATTATAAATTAATAAAATTACATTAATAGTATAGAACAATCAGTATGCAATGAGACACTAAATAAATAATGTTTAAATTAAATAATTAAAACCAGAGATATTATAGGTGCCACATTCAACATTTGATTATTGTTTCCCACATATGTTGGGTGATTTGCAAGAATGTATTCAGGATTTGAAGGAAAACAAAAAAAGCATTCTCCATAATCACATGGTTTTGATAGTCAGACCCTAGACTGACATTTTTAAAAATCCAAGATTTGTTTACAAGGCAGACAAACAGCATAATCATCTAAAGGGGAGGCTTTATAATGAAATAAACAGCTTTCAGACGAGACGTTTGGTTAAGGAAGATGTGTATTCTTCTTAATAAATCAAGATAACCTGTAGGATGTAGCTAAAAGCTGGGCAATCACAGTTTAGGCCTCACTTCAGCACATCAGCATAGAAAGTACATATTTTAGTTTATTAAGAATAGATATTCTTGAGCTAAAGGTTTTAATAACAAGCAAGAATCTTGTTAGTTTCTATCAATATGTAAAGGGAAGGTGCAAAGATGATGGAGCCTGGCTCCTTTCAATTGTGACAGGAGAAGAGGACATGAGCGAAAACTCAAACATGGGAGGTTCACCCTAAGCATCAGGAACATTTTTTAGCTGTGAAGGTGGCTAAGCACCGGCAGAGATTGCCCAGAGGGGTGGTGGAGTCTCTGTCCTTGGAGATATTAACAAACCACCCTGACATGCTCCTTGGCATAAGTTTTAAATTCCAGAAAAAACACCACTGAGATGAGGAGTTGTTTGATCTTTCTAGCAGGAGTAAGACCTGCAGCTGTAGAGCTATTGATAGGAATGTGCCATACAAACACATTATGCCTTAAAAATGTACTAGAACATATTTCTACTTTTAGGTGCTTTATAAATTAATTCAGTTGTACATAAATTCAGTATAAGTTAACTATAAGTTTATTCATATGTATGCACACAAGTGTGTTAGGGTAGCTTGTCTGTCTGTTTCTGAACTTGACAGCATGCTGAATGTCAGTGCAAACCGAGACAGCTACAAATATTATGAAGAGAGTAGGATCTCAGAGGAGAAGCATTCCTTTATAAATCCATACAACTGTAAATGCAATATCTAGAAAAATTATACTTGGCAAGATCTCTTTCTTAGTAGGTCTACTAAAAATTCTCTATTTGATGCTGCTTTTTCTGAAATCTATATAAATTAATTTTTTGTAATACCCACATGGCATCTTTATTAGTTTTCTACTTATTTGACTGTAAAATGTCTTTGTATTAAGGACATTTAAGGTTAAGGTCTTCTTTTGCAGCTGCAGATGCTCTTAAAATCTGCTGTCCAGAAGCTGAAAGAAGATAAAGAAAAAGTGTCATGACACATTTATTTTGGCAGCCTGATCAAAGCAGGATGGTTGTATATAGGCAGACAAGTGTATCAAAGTGATGCAGTTGGAAATGGCTGACTTATCATTCCTAACTGTGTCCCTGTGATAGGCTCTGCAGTGGTGCTGGCAGGGTAGCACAGCGAATAAAAATGTTGTAGATCCATCAGGACACAGCTTGAACTGAACATAGTGAGAAGTTATGATTCACTGCAATATTTTGCTGCCTATATTAATTTCCCTCTAGCCATAACACATTTGTTAAGACGATCCAATGCTCATCCAGTGCACACACTTCAGCAAGCAATGGATCCAATAGATAATATTCATGGGAAGAATTCAAAAAGAGACTAAAAAGAGAGTTAACATCATGAGACTAAGTAGATCAACATAAGAACTTAAGTCCTGCAGCAGCTTTAGAAATGTAATTTCCTTCTTTTTTATATTAAGGTAGTGGCGAGTGCAGTCCTGCAAGGTATTTCTTAATTATATATATTTTTTTTTTACTTCCCTGTGTGCTTGTCTTTTCCAGCAGGCATAAAGGGCATACTTTCAAGACTATGTTAGAGCACTCAATAGGAGAAGAGGATTTTAAATCTGTAATTTATCAGTAATATATTTAGCATGGCTAAAGTTAAATTTGAGTTATTTCTCTCATATGAAGCTTTTTCAAATAAATGGATAAAAGCCTCTTCTGAATTTACTTCTCACAATCTTGGAATCAGTGGGGTTTGTTTATCCTTTTACTAGATGACATCAATGGAATAAAAACTTACTCTGGATTCTTCTGAAACCATCTGAGTCCAACATCTGCACACAGACCACATAGTCAGGTCTGACACATCACTTGTAATGAGCTTCTCTTGTGAAACAGTAGTTTGGAATAAAATGGAATTTTCCATATAAGTGGCATATTTTTTGATAAGCGTTACATAGAAGTCAGACGGTGAAGCACTGCAGATTCCCACTTGTCTATTCTGCAGTAGAGCAACAGTAGAGATTAACCTGCCTTTCCTCCGCAAATTTTTCCTTAGTGAGTGTGTCTCAATGTAGTCAGTATTTCCTGCTGCATCAGTGAGCTCAGTGCCACAACAAGCAGGCAAGGAGGGAAACTGTGGTTAGAAAGTGAGAGGCAGGGGATGGAAATGAGAAGGACTGGAGCAGTTTATTTGTGCTTTTCTGTATTTGAATACATGTCCAGTCAGAAAATGTTATCAGCTACTGAGAGGCATGACAAGACAGATACTGTATTCTGTCTTCTGATTTACAAATATTGATATGTGTTTCTTTAACTTGGTATTTCTTAAACCATTAGGTTCGTTTACTGCATATCCTCAGATTTCATTGTGAGGCACATAGAGACATAATCAATTTTCATGTCCTCCTGTGACCCCATACATGTGTAACACTCTAGTCATAGGAAAGGTCGACGTGTCCCCAGGTACCTAGCGCAGGAGTGTTGAGGAGGGAGATGTTGATTCCTTCTCTCCTCCTCAAGCATCTGCTAATTTGCACCATTAGAAGCTCTAAAGTGAGATTCAATATTTTGGGATAGAACCCCACAAATGCTCCAAACAAGTGCAGAAATCCTGAGCCTGTAATCTTTCTCTCAATTAAGGCATTTTGCCCAATGTAACATAATGGGTGAGGACTGGAATGCCACTGTTTTACTTTTCCTGCTTTTGGGCTGTATGGCATCTGCTGCTTCTGGCCTTTCCTGAGGTCCTCACTAGTCCTCGTGCCTCTCTTTCTCCTTCTGTGCTTACCCTGGCTGTACTAATCAAATCCAGCTTAGGAAACAGTTCTGTTACTGGTGGATACAAGAGGGTGGAGAAGAGGACATGCATAAAATACCTTGTAGCAGTTAGGGAGATACCTGGTCTCAGAAGAAGTGAGAGTTCCCAGACAGTAGCTGCCACTGAAGCAGTGCCTGCTTCCTGGCCTCTTCAGTCAGTATTCATAAGAGCACGTTTTGTCCTTTAAACAATAGTTATCCAGAGCTGTGGATGGCCCCTTCCCTAGAAACGCTGAAGGTCAGGTTGGATGGGTCTTTGGACAACCTGATATTGTGGAAAGAGTCCCTGCCCATGGCAGTTTGGTTGCAGCTGGATGATGTTTTAATGGCACTTCCAACTGAAACCATTCCATGACTCTATAAATCAGACTGTTGGACAAGCCAGAGCTTGACCTGCATGATTTGTAAATTTCAGTGCATACTGCTCAAACGAAAGCCCAGAGGTACTTGTTTTTTAATAAGTCAGAGATGGTTACTGGTATTCAGTGTATGAAAAATGTACTGAAACTCAAATATTTTAATTGTATGTGAGCATCTTCTATTCCCAACAGTTAAATAGCTACTACCTTTGAAAAAGTACTGACAGTTACAACTTCTCATGTCCTTCCTTTGCACCGTAACTACCAACTCTGTTCCCATTCTTGTCATCACCTTTTCTTTTACTGATGGACTTCAATATTTTTTATGCAAACTTGCAAGACAGTTAAATGGAAAAGTAGTCTTATAAGGTATATTAAAGGCTCCCAGGGTTGCACTGATGACTGCTGGTTCCATCTGAAGAGACACCAAGCTTTGAGTTTCCATATGAATGATTTCTTGCCTTTTCAAGCTCAAAATAGCTTAAGGCTCACTAATTATACCAGTTCTGGGACTACCCTAACAACAGTATGCATCAGAACATATTTTAGATGGTCAGCACAGAAGAACTAGGTCAGAGATCTCTGGGGGTTTAATCAAAAGGTTAGCAAACCTAGCAGCGCACCTTGAGCTCTAAACACTGAAGCTAATGAGACCTCATTTAAATAGTTTCTCAGAGAAATAGAAAAGATTACCTTCTTTTGGGAAATGAAATCTTACTCTGATGTTTTCATCATATGTCTAGTAGTGGACCCCTTATTTTCTTTACAAATTTTCTTCTTTACCAAGGATATTAGACTAGTAGATAAAATATGTTGTTATTAGCACATCAAATACTGCTTTCCTGTGTCATTAATGAAAAAAATTCTCCACAGTCAATACTTTTTCTTTAAAATAGGCTATTAATATACCATGTCAGTATTCACTACTAAATGAAAACAATAGCATACCTTATTTCTTTTCCAGAACAATTAATTCCTTGATTAAGAGAATTCAGAGAATAATCTGAGGAAAGACTGAGTACTATAGTATGGTATCTATGACGTTAAAGAATAGTATTTTAAACATGCCGTTATCCAGATAGCTAAGTGAAATTACTCAATACTCCTAAGCAGAATACAAAAATGTACATGGAACAGCATTCAATGTATTAAATTAACATCAGTAAATAAAATACCAACATATTTTTATGTCTTTATTTTAGACAACATAAATGGACCTAACAATAAATGGTTTATAAAATAGTCCCACTGAAGCTGATCCTTCAGTGCTTTAGCACTGAAAGTTCTTTCAGCAAAAACATAAAGCGCTGATCCTTTAGCACTTTAGCACTGAAAGTTCTTTCAACCAAAACATAAAGATACAGAAAAATTAGGCCAGCGTGCCTTTAGTACTTCTGTAATCTAGGAATGATTTCCTGTGTGTGTTGTTTCTAATTTAAAGTACCTACGTTCAATACCAGTACCTATTTTAAACATACTGTAATTCAGCCTCCTCCACCATAAGAAAGAAAGGGCAGAGAAACTAAACAGTTAGATACAGAATATTGAAATAAGAGGACTAAAAGAGTCACTGAATAAAAACAATAAACAGTAGCTTCCTGCACAGACTTTGTGTTATTCTGAAGTAGTTTCTATTTGCAATGTGTCCCTTCACATGCAAGCAAGAACCAGAATGGATTTGAAACAATTAAATTCCCTTAAAGAATGATCATCTGATAAAAGTCTGGGAATAAAACACTAAAATTGCAGGAATTAGCGTTACCTCTATGCTGTAGCTATATTTCACTCTATATGTTCCCCAAAGGTACCTGGTATAGATGTTGTATTCAGTTAGTTTCTGATTTATAGAAAGAAATTCCTTTTGACTACCAAAGCAAGTATAATACTTTTTTGTCCATATTATATAGCTCTCGGTGTGATATGTTGGAAAATTTTAATTCACTGAAGATATTTTAATGTAACACCTGATATATTTTGAAAAGCCTTTGGAAAAAAATAACAGAATATTCTGAATTTTATGTGGTAGCTCTACATATCATTCATTTTCTTAAATTATCTCCTTAGAGATTTCCATTGGATTAAAGTTAAAGAAATAGTATCATTAGCTATCACTTAAAAATAAGAATACAAGGGTTTCTCAAAAAAATTCTCATGGCTTTCTTTTTCAAACAGTTGAAAAACTAGAATACTGAATATGGGGATATAATTAATTTACATCTTGGGGAAATCATTATGATTTGTATGAAATGCCAGGAGATGAAGCATTATTTTGGCAAAGGCTTATTACATAGAATACAAACCACATTAAAGGTCTCTTCTGGCATGGATAAATTTAGTTAGAATAGGGCTATAGATTTTTTCCAAGTGCTGTCTTGAATCGTTCCATACTAAAATGTTGCATGCATGTTACTAAATGCTGTGGTCCCATTTATATTGATTATTCTAACCTACATAGTTACAAATGAATTCAGAAATGTTTATGAAGATGTGGTTCAGTTCACAACGGCCAGCAATTCAGAGGGTATTTCTTTTGATTACCAGTCCTTTACTCAATACTGCTCAAAGCGGGGATTAAGCCTTATAAAGATTTATAATATGGATCCATGCCTAGCATTCCATCTAACTGACCTCTGTCCAACTCCACCCCTCTTCTTCAAACATATTCTATAGGGAAATTAGTGGAAATCAGTATAATTTTATTGAAACCAGTAGGAATTCTATTGAGATATATGTGCAGATATGAGACTAACTAGTTGTCTGATTCAGGCATCGAACAACTCATTTACTTAGCAACTCTACACCTCTAACAGCTTCTGAGAGTCGAGAGGAAGGAATGCCCAGCAATGTTTACATGTAAACTGTTACATTTAGCCTTTGATTAAATAAGTTTTCTCCCTCCTAAAGTACTTTTAGGAAAAGAAATAGTTATCAGAGGCTGATTATAGATACTTAGATAAGTAATGTCCATGTAAGATGAAAAAAATTTCAGTGTAGTTAGTTTTCATATATCCCCTTATTATATGAAAAAAGGACACCCATTACTTGTCCTGAACACCAAATAAATGAACTTCTGAATAAAAAATGTTGAGTTTCACACATGACTGCATTACAGAAATATATGGTCATTGATGAACTGTAAACATAAACAGAAATCAATTTCTGTTTCTTCATATGTCACAGTGAGTTGATTTACATTTTGGGTTTGCATTATAGTTGATGGAGAATGCCTGGCTTTTTATGCTAAAAATATAAGACTTACTTTTCATAAATAATCACATAAAATAGTAAGACAAATATATGAAGTTTCCCAAATCATATTTGTTTGCAACTCAAAGACTAGAACATTTCATGGTATCATTACTGTCCATCAGAATGAATCAATACAAACTACAAGCAAGTTTCTCAAGTGAAACAAACATGAGAAAAACATGTGCTGTCTTTACTGACTGCAGCAAGCTACCAATCTAATAATGTTACAGTTTTTGTACAATATCTTGTACAACAGCTAGGCATACCATAAGGAGCTTTTCTTTCTATCTTTAGAATACTGTCTCTTAGGTTCTAGTTAAATAAGATTAGAGCTCACCAGAAACTCACTATAAGGTTGATAAGAAAGTTGTGTTTCACAATATAATTCTATCACAGTCGTTTCTATTTTTTCTTGAATTTATGTACTATACAATTCCAACTGAATGGGAAAGAACCTGACATATTCTTGCTCCTGAAGGAAAACCCTGTTTGAAATGATCGTTGCAAATACTGCTTACTGGAGTAAATATAATCAAAATGAAAGGATAATATTTATTATAGGTACAGTACACTTTTTGATAAATGGCACAGGTATTTAAGAAAGCACCGTTATGTGATGAAAACAGACTACATGCTTAGAAGCATTATATACTGGAAATAACAAGGCCTCCCTAATATTGTTATGCACTTCAGCCTTTACTAGTAAATCTCTGTTGAAATGCAAAGGAAGAGGGCGAGGGAGTGCTTCTGTACAGAACATAAACCATAATAACCACACATTTTGGAGTCAATAAAATGTTACCACAACACGTTAAGTAACAAAGAAAAAAAAAGTCAATGCAGTACTTGCTTCAAAAGGAAGAAAATACACAAAAATAACATTCATATTTCAGATATAAGAGCAAGAGCAGTCTGTATTTGCACTTCTATGTGAAAAAGATGTGATCATGACCCTGCTTTTAGCATTTCAGTGTGAATTAAATTTGACAGAAGAGGATGATGGTGTTATTTTTAATTCCAAAGGCAGGTCCCATTCTGTTTGGGCTGCTTGACAAATTCACAGATATGTAGCTGTCAACTGCCTATAAGCATAGGCTGACTTGCGGCCGGCCAAGATCTCTGCGATGATAAATACAAAACCAAGGAGAGAGCTGAGATATTATGGTATGGGAAATGATAGTGCATTGCACTGCAGAAACTGATGATCGTACTTATGATGTAGATCATAAGAAAAGCAAGCACCAAACTGTTGTAATGTGAGTGCTGGATAGGAGGCAGGAAACAAATCTTTAGGAAACCAAGCTTCATTGAGCTGTATCTTAAGGAAGCCATTTGTTGTCATAACATATGCTCTACTAGTTGTGTATTATTCATAGCCAATGACATTGCACAATTACTGCAACATTTGAAAGAAGAACTAAAATTGTCATCATTTTAAGGAAAATAACTCCTATTCTCAATTTTGTGGACTAGAAATTACTATTTATATTTTTTCAGGAGCATTATGTAACTGCTGTAAAGCAGGTAAATAGACAAAATGTCTAATGCTAAAACACTTGGCTTGCTCTCATTTGAAAAATGCTTTCAATAAAGTACTATGTCTTAGTGGGAAGTCAGTACATCTAGCTAACAGTATATACACACACTTTTCCACAGTATTGCAGCAGTTATACAGAATGGTCTCTCACTGGAAAGCACTAGAGATTCAATTGTCCACACATATGCTTTTCATTCAAACACAGTGACAATCATGGAGTTTCCTCCCCTTATTGACATATTTCCAGACCTTGGCAGGCCTACCAGAAAATTTTTGGCCTGATACTTATAGCTGAAGAATGAAAGATGCTGATGGGGTTGTCATTACTGTCACACGTCTTCTCTCAAGTTCTCAGAAAAGTCCAGGAATACTGAAAATCTCAGCAGGAGCAGGTTTTTATAACACATGACTTCAGAACAGAGTCAGTAATGGCAGTGTGGAAAATCAAGATAAAGGAGACACTTCACTTGTCCTGAGTGGGCATCATTGCCCTAACATATTGCATACAACACATATGCTCTACCCACAACAGAAGCCATCTGTCAGGATGGCTTAGTGCCTGCACATAACCAATAATATCTTTGTCCTCGCAGTATGGGTACCAAGAACAATAGATTTGCTTCAGAAACCAGTGCAACCCTGTGGATAACCTCTCATCATGTAGGAAGCCCTTCTCTCTATTGGCATTGAAGCGTTGGTACCACATGCATCTTTTCAGTTGTTCACAAATGCTAATTAGCAGTAGTCATATTCTGAACCTCATTAATCAGATTGCATCTTGGCTGAGCACTCAGCAGACTCAGAAATAGAATTGTAAGAAATAAGATAATATTGTAAGACCGCTGAAGCAGAAATTGTCCTTTTAAGAGCATCATCTTTCAGCGGCCTGAAAGTAAGCTTTTGGATGTTACTGTAATATAAACTAAACATGTGAGTTTCTTTTCCTGTGAGAAGATACCTTGGAATACAAAGTCCAAAGATGGTGAGAAATATATTAGTAATGAAAAATTGTCAGTTTCATTTTTTGTATTGCCTTAGTCTGAGTGGGAGCAAGAGCCAATAAAGGAAATAAGCCCTGACAGCGGGACTTGAGACTTCAAAGCTTCAGTTACAGATAAAAGTCTGTTTAAAAAAAAAAAAAAAAAAGAAGTCAGTTGCACAGTGAAGAAACTGCATCCCTTATATGAAGACAGAAAATCCTATTATTGAGCATCCTTCTTCAAATAGATGTGAAGAATTGTCAATTAGCTATTTCTGCTAAGTGACAGACAATGTATATGATTGCCTTGAGCACACGTGTGTCTTGATGAGTAACAGTAATGCAAGATTTCTGTGGTAGATATGCTTTAGAGGCTCTTTGAAGGTCCCAACATCACATGCACATATGTGATCCTCATTTATAGTCCTATTCGCATTTCAGCGCCTCACTTCTTATTTCATGCATCAGAGATGAGGACTCGATATGAGCAAGGTCAAATAAGAGGCAGTCTGCACTTTGACTTAAGTAAAAGGGCTCATTTTATACAAAGTAACTGAAGGACATTTTCCATTTTATTTCAGTGTAAGAACAGAGCTCAGTCATGTTCCCAGTTCTTCAGTGGTTTTTTTCCATTTCGATTTTAATGGTCATGCTTAGGTCCTGTTCTCCTCTCTATTGGGGTAAACGTTATATTCTGATGGTCTAAAATTCTTAAAACTCTTTACAAATTCTTGTAGTTGCATATACATTTGTCTTTTTTGTTCTTTTTATCAGTATAGTAGCAATAGCTTCTAAACCACATTCTGCAGCATTTTCAAAACTAGTTTTGATTGCTAAGTTGTCACAGTGAGATGTATTTTGTGTTACTGTTGTTATTGCACCTGAACAATGGAATAGGTTCTAGGCCATGTCTATAGCTCTTCCTTTCTTGTGTAAAACTAGAGGTGATAATGAAATAAGATTATAGCTGCTCAATCACCCTTGTTCATAAATAGAGCAGCAGGAAGAAATTAAGTATCCCTTCTTGAAATACTTCTATTTGTACTTCATAGAAACTGGTATGACAGAGTCTCTCTCCCTGTCTTCCTGATTTTCCTACCTGGAAGAGACCAAAGAAAGCCAAATGAAAAGTAACAGATGACAGAGAGAGAATGAGCACAAACTGTTTGGATTAAGATATTGAATCACTCCTATCCTGTGCTGACATCTTGTATCTCTGCTCCTACTGGGATAGTCAGCATACTTTGGGGCTAAGAGATTGTAGGATTTGAAAAAAAACAGGTAACAGTGTGGAGAAGTATGTTATACCATGATCATTTCAAGCTGTCCAGAGTTTCATTATGTGAGAAAATAGGTGTGTGACTTCTCTAGGATAAAGGAATTAAAAATCTTGGCTTTATCACCAAATGCATTGAGCAGTGTTACCCCTAATGAATGGGGGAAATAGAGCTTATACAGGTGTTTAGTAAACTCAAGAATGTGTGTGTGTGAGTCTGCTTTTTTATACATTAGATCAGTTTTTAGCCAATTTGCCAACTTATTTCCACCTTTGCTCAATGTTGTAGATAATATGAATTTAATAGAAACTACCTAGCTCCTGTCTGGTATGTGGAGAAACTTTCATTCCTAAATTAAACTACGCACTTACATCCATGGACTTGAAGAGTAGAACTATAATCCTGGCATGTTGGAGAAGCTTAGGCTTCTGGGCGTGCGGTATAAGAATTAGAGTTCAAGTGAAACACTCCACTCTGTACAGAATGCAGGAGCTACATAATAAATACATCCAGGGCCATTTGAAAAGAAACAATGAAATCAGATTTCTACTTAACAGTAGAACCTTCCAAGAGCTCTGAGCAGTACTCAATTACTCATTTACAAAAGCAATGAAAACATTAATTGACCTCTTGATTAGTATTTAAATAATAAATACCACAGTGGATTAATGCAGTGGCCTTTTACCTCAAAGACATAGTTTAAAACTGACTTGACAAAAAAATCAATTTAATTACATGATACTAAAATTGCAAATGCCAATAGGTGAGAGTTTCCCTGCACAGAAGGCCACACATCACCTAATCATGCCAGATTGGAATTTATTCACTGCTTTCTCTTTTCCTGTTTTGTTTTTTTTTTTTTTGGTTTTAATGAATGCATGCGTGGTGTTTATAGAAAGAAAGCAGGCTGCCACCTGCCACAGAAATATCCCACAGAGCAGCTCCCATCCTTGTGAATGAAAATATTTGGTTTAAACGCTAGAAACCTGAAAACCGACACAGTTCTATTATGACACTCAGCTAATTAAAACAGATGCATTCTGGAAAGAAATGTGAAGTACTTTCTGTAAAGCATGTATTTTACAGAATTCCTGCACACATAGATTCACAGAAAATAAACTCAGATTTTGGTTTTTTGGAACATATTTAAATACAAAATGGGTGTTGGCTGAGTCAGTGGAGTCTAGAGGTACTTGTTTATAGTATATTAAATTAGTTAATGCAAGTCTTTCATTATGACTTTTGCAGCTGGGAAATATCATAAACTGTTCTTAGGAGGCTTCTGCCCTTGGGAGTGGAAATCTCATGAGGTCATTTATTCCTTTGAGTTTTCTTTTATCATAGTCTGAAACTCTGAAAGCAGCTGTGCAAAACAGGAGACGCTTCAGCATCCACATTTGGATAAGTCCCAGAAGAAAAATCCTCAGGGCAGTCTCTGACATTGAATGTTTCTAATGAATGCATCTAGATGCACACTATATTGTAAGGAAATTAGATCTGAACCACCATACAGTGACTGTGATCCTATTTTTAGCTTATAAAAGTTAATAAAAAAAATAGATTCCACAAAACCAGTCATTAAAATTGTGAGATAAATGGTTCTGGTTGTACTGATCTTAGTGTTTCAGTGTAAGGGAGCTTGTGGAATTATTTGGTGTGACAAAAGCTGTTTGAGTTAAATGATGGATAGTGGTTCAAATCTAGAGAAGAAAGATGAACTAAACAAAGTAATCACAAGAACTTTAAGTTGAATTGGTATCACCCTTACTAGAAATGGATATAATCTTTTCAGTTTGTGTGTCTTCATGATTAGTAGATCAAGAGAGGGTCTCCTTTCCCTCTACTCTGCCCTGGTGAGACGCATCTGGAATATTGTGTTCAGTTCTGGATTCCTCAGTTGAAGAAGGACATGAAAGAGTCCAGCGCAGAGCCATAAAGATGATTAACGGAGTGGAGCATCTCCCTTATGAGGAAAGGCTAAGGGAGCTGGGTGTCTTAGCTTGGAAAAAGGAGACTAAGAGGTTTACAAATGGGTATCTGAAGGAAGAAGCTAGGCTCTTCTCGGTGTCATCCAATGGTAAGACAAGGGGCAATGGGTGTAAGCTGGAACATAACAGGTTCCACAGAAATATGAGAAGAAACTTCTTCATGGTAAGGGTTACAGAACACTGAAATGGGCTGCCTAGGGAGGTTGTAGAGTCTCCTTATCTGGAGATGTTTAAAACCCGCCTGGACATGTTCCTGTGTGACTTGATGTAGGTGATCCTGCTCTGGCAGGGGGATTGGAGTAGATGATCTTTTGATGAACATTAAATTCCAATCCCTAATGATTCTATGATTAGGCATCCTGAGGCTTCAGCTGGAATTGAAGAGTAATGGCAGATTGCAAGAAGATGGAGATACATACAAAAGGCATAAATAAACACTTTCTTGTTATCATTACTTTTTCCCATTGCTGCCTACCAGAGTTACACTTGGATGAAAGCTAGATAAAAACAAATCTTTTATTAAAAAAAATAATCAAATGGCCAACTTGTTCCTATTTCAAAATAATGGTGTTTTCAGGAAGTTCTCTAGCATGTTTTAGTATGGGTTTTGTCTGTCTCTGTATGTCTTCTAAGCTTTGTATTATAAAAATGGCAGTGAAATTCTACTAAGATTCAGAGAACACCTAACTACAGTAAGGAAAAATAAGATTACTTCAGTTTGATTATTTGCTGCTAAAGTTTTTTGCTTTGCCAGCTCTGTGTGATGAACAGAGAAATTTTGTCTCTTTTGAAAAACTCTTGAAAAATATAAACATTCCTGGTTTTCACATACAAACTGTTTCAGGCAGCTGGAAACACCTTGTGGTGAAGAGATCACATGGTAATTGCCTTTGTAATCTTGATTCTCTCTTCCCTCATTGCTATTTGTACTTAGTTGTCTCAAAGGTTAGAAACGCTGTTGGGCAAGAATCATAACTTTGTTCACTTTATAAAACACCTAAAATAGGAGGTTTTATGGCACCATTGCAATACTGTTTTACAATGTCTTCTTCACGCTTTGAAAGTCTTGCTAAAGATTGTAAGCAACTTCAGAGTTCTAAGATATAATGCAGTTTTTACTGTCTCGTTTCACACTATGAAACCCACCTTCAGAAAAAGGTTTTGTAAGTCCATGGAGGTGAAGCTTTTTTGTAACGCACTTCTGGAAGTAAAAGAAAAGAAGGTTCGGTTTGAAAAGACAGATCTTATTGTTTCACAAGGTCACCTGCTTTGCATAAAGTGTTTTTAGCTTTAGGAAAAACACAGCTATTAAATCGTTTACTAAATTTTGTACCAACCTATTTTATGCTTCATCACACATCCTTCCTGGTGCTCTATGTGCCATAGCATTTTGTTCAATGCTATAATCTTTGTATTGGCCTGAAAGACAATTTAACCTTGAAAGCAACACATGCTTTAGGAGAAGATTCATTTAACTCTACTAATGAAAAAGAATGTTATGTAATTGGCAGTTCTTAACATTAAGCTTTTAGTCAAGAGGTAGATGCCCTCTAATTTGGGAGAGTGATGGGCAGGTTCTACCCTAACACATCCAAAAACACAGAGACGGGCTCTAATTTCAAGTTATGTAACTGCATAGCTATGACTGTCTTAAAAACGTATGTATAGGTACGTGGATTGTGTGCTCAAGTCCTGAAAACGTAACCAGTCTGAAAAGTTGACAGCTGAAGGCCCAGCTGCTGAAAAGAGTAATTCCCATGTAGCACTTGAATCATACAAACAAATTGGACCCATTCACACCCATCAGTATCTTGCTCATTTGGAAGGCGTTTGCTGTGGTTGACTGAAAATGCAGTGGTGAATTATCTGTGGATGTTAGTCACAGTTGTCTCAGACCCACAATCTTTCAGAAAACTAGAAAATTACATCATCCACATCTGCTTCAATGATCTCTAGGTTAAGCTTATTAGACCTTACACCACCAAGGCCTACCACTTAAGCAGTATTAGTCTTCTATTTTTACCAATTTTGTAAGCCCCTTTATGTATTGCAGAACCTGGCAGAGTATTAACAATGCAAGTGTTCATTTTTGACAGAGGTGACAAAGCAGAGCTCATCACCTGTGAAAATGCAATCTTCTTTGGAATGGTGATCAACATGACACTTTTTAAAAGCAGAATAATGTGTTTTGGCAGTACATAAATGAGTAATAAATGAAAATCTTGCTGTTCTGTTTGATCTCTTGCCAAACGATCTAGTGTTGTGGCTTAAAAGTCACACAGGTGTTCATTTTTCTTGTTGTGGAAGAAGAGACACATCGTATTATTAGTGGTCTAGAATTTTCACAGCTTCATATGAAGTGTTCTGTGTAGTTTGGAGATTAAAAGAGGACTACACTTTCATTAAAGGAAAAAAAAAGATATTTGGGTCAATTGGTTTATGGGATAAAAACTCTTATTGGAAAAAAAAACAACTTGATGTGTTTCTCGAGGGTAGTTCAGACTGGCAATAAATTAAACAGCTTTTATGGCTCAGCTAATTCATTTTGGAAATAAGTATGTATCATCAAATCAGTTTATATAAGATAATCTGGTAGGAATGACAGTTGCCAAGAGAAATTATGTGATGAGTTCATTATATCATAAATAAAAGCAAAGGTCATAACAGCATAAATTAAGACAATGGTCCCAGTACTACAGCCTGTGTAACACCTCTGTGGCAAAACCAGTAGTCTCAGTAATGCTGATCATTTCCAATTGCCTACAAAAGGTCTGCAGGTAAATTGATGGGATTTAGTGTGCGTGTGGTAAGTTTCCTCAATCAGTATTCAATGTCTTCTTTTTGACAAATTAGTGGGTATTCTGACATCCCTATGCAGGAAGGACCAAAAAAACCTTGAAAATAAATACTCTTCTGTTAACTATTTTCTAAGAAATTGGAAATCCTGGTCATCAGTACTATTTAATTGATTTCCGAGAGCCTGGGATACCAGTCTTCATTCCAAACAGCAGAATGTTCTACCACATAAGCTTCATTGTTATAATTTTGTATTAATTATACATCCACAAAATGCTAATCAGTAAAGCTACTCCATAGCCCAGTCTCCCAGTTGCAGCTTTAGAATGTAGAAAAATGGGAAAATGTTTCCAGTTTAAAAATTTAATGCAGAATCTGAAGCAGATAGAAAGCCTGATGAACTATCCTTTTGTGGCCACTCACTCTGCCTGTGATGTGTTTTCTGTAGACTGGTGTTTTAGATGGAAACCTACAGGATGGAGAGAGTCCTGTATTTTGCTCTTTTTCAATGTTTGTTATATTAGAAGATGACAAAAAAAAAATGGATGCAGGAGAATGTCAAACAGGCAGTTTTATGTTTCTCACTGAAGATTAATAATAAGCTTTTTCATTTAGCTTAATTATAAAAAAATATGATCAAAAATAAGAAATTTGATCACAGTGTGTTACTATCCTCACTAAATGGCTTTTGATGTGGAAGGTGTCAGGGTATAGAAAAACAGCAAATGGGAGATAAAACTAGACATTTGACTGAGAAGGAAGCAACACATTTTAACAAACTGGCCAAATAAGCACTGAATTCTTCCTTATTCCATTCTTCAAATATGTGTACCTGACAGTGCAGTTCATTTGCTGATGCAGGATGTTAGGCACAGGTTCAGAAAAAGGCATTAAATAATACTTCTCTTTTATTTTAAATAACTTTGATAATTTCATGATCTCCAGGCTTAAAATCCAGCTTGTGTCCCTGTGTTGATGCTAAATTTCAGTGACCTAGACTGTGCCAGGATCTTCCACAAGCAGCCAACACCTGGCTGGTTCTTTCCTGCAGAATCCATGCAGATGTACTGCTGAAAAGACAGGGATGATATTCACTGAGGTATCCCTAAAACCTTCACATTCGTATCATGGTCTGATGGTGGTGACAACTGAATTTACCTGAACTGGTCAGACTTGCTCATACGTCTTCTTCACCTGGTGCATTTGGTCTTCCCTTCCTCTTTATTTTCTTTACCTTGCTGGGGGGTAATAGAGACTGTGGTGCCCAGCAAGCTGCTCCTGCAAACCTTCCCGAATCAATGCATGGCAGAAGCAAGTGATTGCTTCAGTTCACATCACTCATTTTCACTGAGCAGGTTAGAGAGCACCTCACTTCCAGCAGGGAGGTGTTAGGCAGTGACTCATGGATAAATCTTTTTCAATTGACAAAACTGAAAGAAGAGTTGTGAATAAGCACCTAGTGCAAGCTGGATTAAAATCACTATGTAAGTTAAACTAACTTAATACCCCTGCTAAAGCAAATTACTGAAACTTACTCTATCCTCCTATAGCCTGTAGACATTTTGTGTGCTCTTAATTATGTAAGCTACAGTATAGTAGCGTATGATACCATTACAAATAATGACATACCTTTATGATTCTACAATAATGTCAATACACCATAATTATGTGCAGGAATCAACCAAGGGAAGAACATGTGTGTTTCATGGTTCTAACAACAGCAATTCTCAAGGAACAGAAAAAAATACCTCTGCACAATCACAGCCAGATAGCACAAGAGCTGCACCACCTTTTTGGCTGTACTTTGGCTATTTTCAAGTCTTGTTTGACTGTTATTAGACTTTCCCAACACACTTGTCCGAAGAAAAATGCTGGATGAATCGTTTATCTGAATGTAAATGCATTTGAAAGTAAATAGATGAAAACATGATTCTGCATTGCATATAACCACACCTAACTTTTCCAGGCTACAACTGTCACCTTTTAGCTGGATAAATGAGTTAGTTTATCTCCTTGGCATTATTTTTAGAGGTCGCCTTTTGTACCCTGACAAGCAGTATGTGATATGATACAATAAATTGTCTATAAGATTTTTTTTTATGTTTAAATTTAAGAGCCAGCTTAGCCTTTCTGAATTTTAAGGACATTCTAAGAGAGTTCTAATGTTGAACCAATAAAATTAAATTTTCAACGGAAAATACAAAAATATTTTTTTAAAAAACAAGAATGTTAACGGACAAGACATTGTAGTTTTACATCTGTTACACCACTTGAGTATCAACAGTTCTAAACAGTACAAACATTAGCAAAATCTGCTGCTAGCCAAATCGTAGGTTACTGCTTGATTAAGAAGTGAACTCTTGAAAAATACATCTTTACCAGTAAGTGATCCCGACTGATATCACTTAGCTTTTTTTTGCCAAAACTTTACCCACTTGCCTTCCAGAATGTGTTGCCCCAGTGATAAACTCCAGTACACCTCAATATAAATCATGAACTTTCTCTAATTAACTCAGTTTTACTTTCCTAAAGAATTTACTGTAGAGTGCGTTGTCCCTCACACAGGACTGTAGCTGCTCTGCGGCACAGGAGGAGGGGTGAACCTTCTGAATGCTGCACCATTAGTGCATCTTTCTGATGTTTGATGACTAGAGCAGGCAGGAGCCACTGCCTTGCACAGGAGCAAGTTGGACTCTTGTACCTCTGGGAGAGTAGAGCAACCACTGGGTTCCAAAGTCATTTTGCGGGTAAAGCTGGTATCACCACAGACACAAGGCACTGTTAATCACCTAATGTTGCTTGCCAAGTTACCAGCTCATGTAACAAATTCTGATTTTATCTCAGTACCGTATTACTTATTAGAGAAAGAATGGTGTCTCTTCTAAGCATCCTGAAGAAGAGGTTGAGGGAGGTGTAAGTCAACGGTGCAGGGAACTGACTCCCAAATCTCTGCTGGAACATGTACATGTGTTTGGAACAAAAAGGGTTTGCTGTTAATACAAACTGGGAGTTGATTGATGTTGATTCTTTTGAAGAACAAGGACCCTTGGAGAGAGATCTAGATAGATTGGAGCATTGGGCAATGATTAACAAATTACAACCTATGACAGAATAATGATGGGCACAGTTATAAACTGAGAGACTCATAGCTGGTGAGCACCTCTGTAGAAAGGGGTCTGGTCAGAAGCAGGCTCAGCATGAGTCAGCAACATGCCCTGGCAGCCAAGAGGGCAAACCACATCCTGGTCTGCTTGGCCAGCAGACGAAAAGTGGTGATTATTCTGCTGTATTGTTAGTGTTGCCTTACCCTCAAGTAAGTTTTTGGGCTTGTCTTGTTTGGAGAAAAGGACAGATGAACTAGTTGATCTCTACAGCTTCCTGAGGAGGGAAAGTGGAGAGAAAGATGCTGATCTCCCTGATATCCAATGCACGAAAGGATTAGACAGAACATTAGGAAACGTTTATTTACTGAGAGAATGGTTGAACATTGGAACAGGTTTCTTGGAGAGGTGGTGGTTGTCCGAACCCTATCAGTGTTTAAAAAGCATTTGGACAATGCCTTTACCTTTGGCATTGCTATTTGGACATCATTTAACTTTGGTCAGCCTTCGCTTGGTCAATTAGTTTGACTAGATAATCATTCTCAGTCCCTTCCAGATTAATTAATAAATAATAATTAATTGATTAATATATTTAATAAAATATATAATTAAAATAAATAATGAAGTCATAATTTTGGCTTATTTTTTAAAAAAGTCCAATAGCAATAGATTAGATTGGTGACATTTTGAAATTACTTCTATTTATGTGACAATACAGATACTTCAAATAAAACAGACATTAGCATTAAGACATTAGAGTTTGAAAATTCAAACCATGTCATTACAGTTTTGGTATAACAACTCAAGTTGTATGAAATGGGGTAAAATAAGTATAAGACTGTGTAAGATTTGCTTATTTTAAGATGGAATGTAAAAGGTATATAAATGTCTTTAAATAATAGATTTAGAAGCAACAGTTGCTTGAAAATATTAGACCATGGTTCCCAAACTGGATTGCCTGTATTTCCTTCTGTAGCATTATTGAATAAAAGGAAAGAGTGTAGCATAAATATTATTGAAAAAGTTTTGTCTAATACAAGGTTACTGGTTTATTTTTATATCTCTGTCACTGATCAGTCACAAAGGACCCATCCTGGGTCAGACAGATTGCATTTGATAAGATTATGGAAACTCTTACATTTTTTAAACATCAGAAATTATTTCTTCTAGATGGGCAAAGGGACTGACTTTAAAATGCTTGTGAAAGAATTCTTCCTTTATCCAGATAGGGAATTTTATCTAAAAAATTGTAGCTGCTCTCAGTATAAACTGGATAAGATTCAGACTATTACCTAAACTATTTAGATGACACAAGCAATTGAGTATGGAAAATTAACTTTTTTTTTCTTCTGCAATACTGTTTGTGAAATCTATGAAAGAACTTAAAGTCTTTTACAAACTCTCATCTAGTAAACTGCTTTTGTAATGACACATTTGGCACTTTTGTAAAAGTAGCGTCCACACAATGGTAAAAAATCTTTTATGCTACATGTGTATTATCATAAAATCCATTTCAGTCACATGTATTAAAGAGTTCTGGGTTTTGTATATAAATACGCACTGTGCAATACATATAGTTCTTGCTTGTTTTGTCTAGGTTGACTAAATATTCCAGTTCTCTATTGTTAATGTTTCTCTCTCAGTTTCCAGTTTCTATGCACAGAATAACCAGAGTTACTGTAACACCATGAACCAACAGAGTTGTTATAGTGAGATCTGGACAACTGTTTTTAACAATGGAGGTTATTCTTGCATGGGCATTAGTAAAACATGTAAATATGTACAGAGTCTAGGGAGACATTCATCTCCTAAAAGGCAGCATCCCCACAGCACAATTAGAACCGAATTTTAACAAGGAGAAAAAAATTCACAAATTCCACAACATGATGAGCATCTTTTCATTTCTTACTGCATTGTCTTGGTTTCTTTTCTTTGCACTGTAATACCTAATTATTTCCTGAAATACAAAATTACCATGCATGCAATAAAATGTAGAGAAGTCAGACAAAACCAAAACATTAGTGTCATCCTGTGGATGTATTTCTTGAATATTTATGCATATTCCTCAACTGTAAGACACATGAACCAGAACTGCAAAATATAAATATAAACAAGGTCTTAATAAGATCACCAAGTCCAATGTAGAAATTCATGTTTCATTCAGAAGACAGTTCTGAAGTAACTGAAATCTGTAAATTCTAGTAGAGATATGCAGACACGGATAGGTGGATTCAAGTTAGTTAAGAATGCCTAAATATCAGTATACCAAAAGTGTATAGGATAATGCCACTGTATGGATAATGCCTTTCTGTATGGGCTTTTTTCTGCTTTCTACTGATCTCCCTCTAGTGGAGACCTGTAAGCGTGCATGCGATGAAACGAACCTCTTTGCAGATTTTCATGCAACATAGCTATAGCACATGATGCATATGCTACAAACATCTGTTTTCAGTAATCAGGACAAATTCAGTTCCTTTAGGGAAAATCAGTATACACAGAGACTGGAACCTCAAGAGCTTATTAAAGAATGGCTCTAATGGCTCTTGGCTTGCTAAACCAGTTCCTTATGTATTGAAAGCTTAGGTTTTTACAGAAATTATGTAAAAATATGTATCATATATATAATAACAACATAAAGAAATAGAGAGGCTATATTCTTGCTAGATATGAGAACAGTGCAGAAGGAGAAAGGAAAAATAGAATGGCAGGTGTTTACAGAGGCTTGTTTATCCCTCATGCTCATGGGGTGAACAGGCTCCCAAGAGGATAGGAAGTAAAGTACGGCCTCACCTCCCCTAATCTCCACACCCGCCAGCCCCTCTGTGTTTGGTATGCAGAAGGAGTACCTTACACTCCATAAATCAATGTCATGCCGTATACACTCTTTCCCTCACACCCACATTTTATGCCTTCAGACAAGTGAATTTCTCTAATGCAGAATGTCTTCCAGCTCCCTCTGGAGAGTGCTGTTGCTCAGCTGGCCCAGGACTTCCTTGGGTGGCAGCAAGAGGTATGATGAGCTGCTCTAAAAGCATGCACTGGTAGTTCATGTATATAAAACACAAAATTATTTGTGCACATATTACACATGGCAGCCTCGTGTATAGAGTAGCCAATCTGTATCACAGATACCATGGATAAATTCATAAAAGTCAGCAATATGAGCAGTCATACACGTGTGCAATCATTCACACATGTAAACCCTCAACTCCAAATTGCCAATCATTTTAAAGAAGACAAAGTAGTTGCAAGATAACAGAAGGTTGTTCTTCTGATATCAATAGCATTAATCATATATTTCACTGTGAATATACCATTAAAATATAATTTTGATTAATGATAGTGTCAGTGTATTTAATCAAATGCAAGCAGCACAGCACTGGTTGGTTGTGATTATTTCTCCCCTTGACCTCATCTAGGATGAGGAGAACTGTGAGTGAAATCAAGGACATTCCACTGATGTGAATCTCTCATGCAAAGAGACTCTAGGGCCTACCTTTGCCCAAACGACTTCTCAAAATTCAAGACAAGAAGAAAGAGGAGCCACATCAAGCATTACAGTGATTAATTATAGGTAATAAAATTATACCTATGGATTCCAACTAGGAACCATTCCAAAGAGTTTCTAGTTTTTGCAGATGAAGGTTAAGGAATGCTTACAGGTGCAAAAAAGTTACCCCATGATCTGGACAGAGACTTCTGAAAGACAGCCCTCTGATACATGGTCCTGTGCTCAATCTGTATGGTTGGACTCTAGGTCTTGCTTTGGCAGGGGTTTGAGTTCTCTTTCACAGTTGCCTTTTTTGTCAATACAGTGGAGCCTCACTGTTCTTGGAGGATGTGTTGCTACTAGCTGCATGCAACCCCTAGTGGACTAACACTACTAGTAGAACAAAAACAAATGAAATGCAAGTGAAAAGGACTAAACTCCAAGTAGCAAATGTCTTGGCAGGGTAGAGAAAAAAGGAGAAGAATGATCAGAAAGAAATAATGGGAAGACGGGAAAAAAGATAAAGGAGAGGTCAACTGTAGCACTAACTGCTGCATATTAAGGAAAAGGAGATACAAATCATGGACAGTTCTATCTGAAAGAAAGAGAAGTCTTAAAAGACCTTGTAAACCATTGCTGTAGTCCCTAAACCACTTTTTCTAAACATGCTGTTTCATCTTCCTACTATATTGACCTTTATGTGCTTTTAGTAGATACTTCTTGGCAATTATAATGGGAAACTTCCTAGAGTTGTGGGCATGGGATGTTGTCGGTGAACAGGAAGGAAGTGGAAGGATTTTACCTGCCTGTGGCAAAGATAACTAAAATGCCTCCTAGGGCACTTTGCCAGTATCCATCAGCTACACCTTTAAACTGGGCAGCTTTTGCTGTTCACCATGCCAAATAAAAATTGTCTTGGTTTCTTTTAAGACAGCTTTTGAATCATGGTGAAGCCAAAAAAAACCCCTCTAGTAAGTGCTATTTTTTCCCCACTTGCCACTTACACAAAAATGCTGAACATATTGAAGGCAGGGGGATGGGAAGGGAAGAGGGATGAGTGAGGAGGAGTTCCATTGTGCTGAGACCAATTAGAGAGGTCTCAGCCCAAAAAAAGACTCTTTCAGAAAGTCAACAAGAAATGAAAACAGAATACTGTGATAAATTGTGGCACAGCCATGCATCTCTTATTCCCCCAAAAGCTATAATAATAAGCAAATTGTTATGGATCATACCCCTCTGAGGGCTATAAATTCAATCGATATTTTAATAGTTTGCATCTTTATTGTGTTTAGTTGTTTTGCTAGTAGTGTATTATAATTAGTTTTTATTTAAAAAAAAAAAAAAGAGACTGCAAAAATATACCACTTTAAAAAATGTATTTGTCTTTCTGATACCCTAATATAGTATTGACAAAACATGCTTATGGCTTGATGTTGGAAAGAAAACAAAGCATCAGCTGGAAACAAGGCTTGTTCTGTTAATATGAATTCACTCACCTCTTCCAATTCTGAAATCCTAACAGCCTCACAGCACATTCAGGTTGTTCCCTTGTATTCCTCTGCATATTCATGCATCTTTATGCTCAGAGTATTACAACTCTTTTTTCCTCCTTGAATATGTTTGCTCAATATGTTTTTCACATGGCATATCCTTCCCGAGTGTGTTTTCATAAACCACCACATGGGAAACATTGTAGAACCTCTACTTTTTCAAGCACAAGAGGGAAAATAAGCAGCTGATAATCATTAGGATGTGGGAGCTGAAGGCATATATGACATGAGTATGTAAGCATAGCTTTCATTTAAAAATGTTTAAATGGCTAAACAGAGTGGATAAATCTGTCCTGAAAATTATTTTGTGATACCTATCAGGAGCAATCATATACAAGTTACAATGTGGTGTTTTCTTGACTATATCTTGAGGCAGTTTGGAAGATAGATTATGTCACCACTCTGTTTCTGGTTGCCATTATTCATGCTTCTATTGAATTCCATCTATTTCTGTTCTCATCATTGTTCCAAAATATTGGATTGTGCCCACCACAGTTGGGAATCAGTAAGGGAGGGGCATGCCAGTTCTAAAAAAGGAAAGCTTTTTGCTTTCACAAAAAGGCTTTGTTAATTACTGCTGCACAAGGAGGGAAATGACAAAACTCCATGCTTTTCCATTTATATGTAACTGATTTTGTTTAAATTTCACTGAGTGTAGCAGGAAATGTAAAAGCTGAAAGAGACCAGACAGAACACGCTAGTGTCCTTTGGGGTGGGAGTGAGAGAGGGAAGGGGTGTGAGGAACATATTTTCTTTATTTATCCTTTCCCTTCCACTAGAAAACTGTGAACTTTCAAAGCTTGTAAAAAAAGTACTACTTTTAGCCCCCAAAATAGAACTTGTTATATAGAAAGTCAGCACAAAATAAGCAATCACAGTACCAACCCCCTGCTCACTGCTGATCTTGGGACAAAGGGTACAATTACAGAGCCAGGCCAACACCAATGCAGGATTGGCTCCTTGCATTACAGAACACCCTTACACCAGCATACATCTCACCTAACTTCTGGTATTTAATTTGAGGTTACCTATTTACTTATTCTAAGTAATAACAGGTAATAACAAAAAAGAGATTCTTCATAAGTGAAATCTCAAATGGATTCTTCACTGGCAATAGAAAAAAACTGCAGAAAATTCACTCTTAACATGGATTCTTAAGTTGCATACCCAAAATGAGGCAGTTGAATCTAGATATTAGCATATCCATACAAGGAGCTGCTGTTGAGTAGCAAGTATACTTTCAGTTCATATGCTAGTCCACAAAACATTCATTTCCTCATATAGACAAGAAATAACTCACAAATGGGACTGTTGTTTATTAGGAAGAATTAGTAAGAGTCTGCTATAGCTATACAAGATAATTTCTGGAAACTGTATTACTGCTCTGGCAGATAACTCATGCTCTGTACACGAAACTAACAAGCCTGAAGCACAAGATGTCAGCTTTTTTTCTATAGGGTCAGATAAATAAGATTTATTTTACTAAAATAAGTAAAAATAAGATTGTATTTTACTAGTCCTAAGAATACTAATTATGTATTTGTTTGCTTGTTTGTTTATTAGTAGGAATTATAATACTTATTTTGGCAACCTATACTGACCTAGTAAAACACAAATGTGTAAATGAAACTGGATTTGTGTTCGTGTAGGGACCTGCAATTTATAGTCACTTAGGGGCTACCTGTATCTGTAGTTAGCCACATGCTTTGGCTCCCTGCTCAGCAAAGCCACAGAAGCTTTTCTGTTTGTACTTCAGCTTCAGAGAGGAAAATGCGGATGTAGCTTTCATATAATTAATGTCCCTTTCTCGGCCTCTTCACTTTTTTGCTTGATTCATGAGAATCCCAAACCAATCTCCTATGGCCAACTAAAGTTTCTTTTTAGGTCAGATATTAAACTGCTAAAATAAAGATTAATCTTGTCTATTGAAACCATGAAAACAATTTTTTCCTTTAGCATTTCCTACCCAAAGTGGACTCTCCTTCACAGGGTAACCAAACATTTATATCATATAATAATCCACCAATGTTCTGTTGTGGCAGTTGGTGACCATTAGTTTGGTCCAGCCACATTCATCCTCTTTTCGCCAGGTATTTACTTCTGCTCCACTACACCACTGTCTGCAATCACAAATGACATAAAATCTGTCTTTGGGAATGTCCTGCCACTTGGTGATTTCTACACCTATTGAACTCTCTTTGTTCCAGATACACATAAGCCAGCTTGGTGCCATAAGAACACTTCAAACCAAACTCACCTGAGTTTGTTGTTCTTTGAGACTCTATCCTACATGATGGCTAAACAATACGTGTCTCCCACCTGTTCTGCAGGTGCAGCTTTTGGGTTGGATAATCTACTTCTTCAGTACTTTATTGTATGAGATCTTGCTTGTGTGTTTTCTCTGGTCCTCAAAAGCAATGTACTCAAAATCTCTCTTTTGTTTTGCTCTGGTTTGTTTTGTTTGAGGTTGTCACTAATTAAACACTGACATCACCAGCACTTTGGAGTCATCCTTGAAAGTCAGTTACATTCTGTAGGAACAGGTTTGGTTCAAAATATCACTGGCTTGGGCTTGAGTTGAGGCCACATTTTCTAAGGATTAGAAAATGCATAAATACATCTTTGGATATTGACCCTGTAGAATTTGGTATAATTCCCTAGAAATCCTTGAGTAAAATTTTTTATCCAGTTTTCTAGAGGAAGACTGAGTTATCGCATTTGTATTTATCAAGGTTGATATCCTATGGCCATGCTACCCTGGAAAAAAGCTTGATCTTTTCTCAGAAGCTAAACAGAGTTGGGCCCAGTTTGTACTCGAGAAGCAAACCATCTGAGTATATGGGGTGCTGTATGCTTACCCTGCTCCAGCAGGGGACTGGACTTAGATGATCTTTCGAGGTGCCTTCCAACCCGTAACAGTCTGTGATTCATGAAACAGCCCTACCTGTTAGTTCTCAGCAGATGTTTGTTGTCAAGCAAAACTCCATTACCTGTACAATGTTAGAGATAGTTTATCTTTTTTCTACATACCTCAATCCTGTGATTCTAATGTAAATTAGAACAAAGCTTATTACAGCTGTAATATTTTCCATTTTTTGCCACATTAAACTATGCTATTTAATTCAGTTCATTGACCATCTTGTGCCATGATGTGCAAAGTGTACAACAATTTACTAAAATAGGTCAGGATTTTGGCATATGGATCTAAAGCTAGTGTCTCACCTTACTGGCTAGTCTCAGGAGGCATCAGCCTTTGATTTTCTGCACAGCATTTGTTTTCACTGAAAAAGTTTGTGCTGTGCAAAGGATTCTAGACAGAGAAAGCCTCAAAGTGCCAGAATTAAATTGACCAAAAGTCAGTTTAATGCTTCCAGATTGACTAACATGTGCATTTCTCATGTATTCAGTCTTATCAGCTTGGTCTTGACTTGGCTATATAAGTAAATACCTGTGATTTCCCACGAGAGTATGCTTTGAAACATGCAGCTACATTTTGGGCTTGCTTATTCAAGAGTCTGTTACTTACAGTCCATTTATTATTTGATCTGCATTACTAATACATATACAAGAACGTGTGCTGCTTTGTCTATGCTATTGCAGTAGAAAGTACCTAAATGTAGCTTTTGAACATGTCCTTTGCCCTGAGTATCTCATTAACACTTCAACCTTAGGTGCACTTTTTAATTTTTAATGCAAGATTTCAAACCAAAGTAGAAAAGAGAAAGAGAATGAAGAAAGATAAAAAAAAGGAAAACTAAAGGATGTTCATGTACCAATATACACATGTATTTATACGGTGTGTGGATATCTAGTCCCAGAGAAATAGCAAAGACAAATGTGGGAATGTATAATGCATTGACAAGTGTAGGTATTAGATTGATGCAGAGATGAACATTCACAACTCTTTATTGAAAATGTCTTACTCATTTGATGTCCTCATATGGGCTATGTGGTATGCAGCTAACAGAGAAAACATTTTGGAATGGACAACAGAAATCTCCTCAGTTTATATGTTTTTGTGTAGGACTTCTTTAATTACTTTTACTCATTCACTCCTCTACAAGATGTCTCTGATAGTGTTCTGTTGTTTCAGTGTCTACCTCTTTGTGCTTTCATCATGCATGCATTTTAATATAAAGCATCATTTTTACAATTTGATTTTTCTCAGGTATGGTACAGATTAATTCAGAATTCATGATAAACAGCCAAAGGCTCGAATTACATAAAATAAAACTTGAATGTTTTCCAAAAATACTAAAAACTAGAGCCTCCCTGAAGTAAAGATGATTATTCTCTCACTTGAGGAATTTCTCAGATCTCGGGAATTAATCTCTGAATGTTAAAGTATATGTCAACTATTTTAATTTGCACTTGTTACTCATCCTTTGGCAAATCAATAATTATTACCTTTTTTTATCTCAGTTGGTAGATAGACACTACATATGTACATCTTTATAGTGAGAAGGGGGGAAAAAAGCCCTGAAAGGCCCACAGTTCATTAAAGATGCATCAGGCTTTATTATTATTCAAAAAAGAGGTAAAAAAAAGGAAAACTAGGTGAAGAGGCCATCCTCTGCAGTGTGATAGAAGCTAGGCTCATATACAACAAGCCAAAGAATTGGTTCCTTCACTAAAGAATGACAAGAAACCCTAGCCACCGTAGCTGTAAAAACAGTTAAAGGTCTTCTTTGTGCTCATTAGCACCACTGTGTTGGCAGCTTTTGGTTCTGCTGAGGCAGTCCTAAAGAAAGTTGTTACCAGCCTATATTCTACAGTTCACAGGCTCTCAAAAAGGACACATTAAAACAGCTAGAATCCCCAGGGCAAGTGGGGAGATTAAGTAGCCCTCTCCCTCCGACAGAAGACTCCACAGACAAAGCTTGGCATTGTGCATTCAGTGCACTATCTCTTTCCAGTACTGAACTTTACTATTGTCCTCATGGATCCTCGTTTACAAAGTGTTTGGGGGACTTTGCGTAACGGTTCACTGGCACCACCATTGACAGCCATCTGAGTGTGGGAACTTTTTTAAGGGATGTGATGCTCCCCAAATCATTGGCCTATTCTATTGCTCCTTAAGCAGACACCAGTGACAGTGTCTTGGGGGGGCGGCGGGGTAAGGAATGGGAGGCTGAGGGTTATTCTGGAGTTTTCTTGGAGTTTCATCTTTCACAAAAATACAAATTCAAGTAGGCAAAGCAAACATGGAGTATTTGTTTCCCAAAAGATCAAATTATTTTCAGGAGTTTTAGCCATTATGTGCTACAGAAGCTGCCATCACAAAGACCACGGGGTGCTTTGGAACACTTCTAGAGTTGGGGGGGATATTAAAAACAAATTGTTGGGGTGGGGGGGAAATCGGTACAGCATTAAAGGGCTGCTACCCCAGTTATAGCAGCCATGAGGATCTGCCCTGTTTATTTCCATTTGTTTCAGTGTTAAAATTTTTCAATATTTTTTGTGTTAATTTGAATAAAAAGATCTATTCTGATGATAAAACTCATACCTTCTGATATGCTTCTTTTGACTGAAGACTTAATGAAGGTCTGATTTGAGAGAAACAGGAGATTCCAGGAAATACCAAATTTGGAAAGAATACTTCAGCTGAATCTTAAATTTCATTTTCAGCTTGTTTTATATTCCAAACAGACTTACCAGTTGTGTTTTTTTTTCCCAGACTCCACAAATGTTAACACATACATATGTCTGTA
Source organism: Upupa epops (assembly GCA_013397515.1). Taxonomy (NCBI): domain Eukaryota; kingdom Metazoa; phylum Chordata; class Aves; order Bucerotiformes; family Upupidae; genus Upupa; species Upupa epops. The sequence goes on from VZRI01006872.1 coordinate 506,377, forward strand.
AAATAGAAGGGACTCATTCCAGGCAAAAGAGTATTTTGTAGTAGAGCAAGTCCTGATGAGGGGCACAGGCTTAACTGCTGCCTCCTGTTTGCTCCTCAAGCACTCTGACAAGCTGCACTGGGAGCTGAGGGTACAAAAAGAGAAGCCAAGGTAGTGAAAGGGAGAAGGAACAGAGCATGGTTCCTGTGGGAAGACCTGTGCAGCAGATATGGAGATATGGTGGTAGAGCAGAAGGGAATGGACATTGGATTTGGTGGCTCTGAGCAAAGTAGAAAATATAGTAGAAAGGGAGTGGTGGTAGAAGACCAAGGACAGTGTGGAAGGATTTGGTTGGAGACTGAATGTTAAGTTCAGAAACACAAAGTGTGAGATGCCCTGCTCTTGCCTGACACGTTCACAGCTGTGCGCTTAGTAGTATTAGGTCTACAATGGAGAGGAGCTGTGTTTCTGCATGGTTTGAGTTTAGGGTATGTGGATGAAAAAAGACTGTGTGTTGACAGGCACACTGAAAAACACTGTGATCACAATGGTGTTTAATGTGATTCGTATTTGGAAAAAAGGAAAGCAGAGTAAGATTTTCTATACTTGATGACTACAAAAAAAAATTTATGAAAGCTCGTATTTATCTTTAATAACTGGTTCCTTGAGATGAGAGAAAAACAGATATTCAATATACCTGGACTTGAGTACCTATTTTTTTTCTATTCTATGTAAGCAAATATTAAAGTACACTACAGAAGTTTTAAACTAGTAAGAGATCAGTACATTGAGTAAGCAACTTTAAGGGTGATGCTGAAGTAAAGTCACAATGGAATTTTTCAAATGTTTATCTTTGGTCTGCCCTCGTTTTCCTAACCACTTGTGTATGATAACATGATTTATGAGAAGGCTTGGAAATATCATCAGTAAAGAAGAGTATCAGAACATCTATGACTCTATGATTCTATGATAATTTAGGGAAAGCTGGGTTGACCATAACCAAAGTGAGACTGAGTATGTAAACAACAAGTACATAAATTAGGGGACTTAGATCATCTACCACAAATTTGAGAATTCTAGATTGTGAAATGACAAAGGAAAAACACCTGAGTGTACACATCAATCACAAAATGGCAATTGGTAAACAGTGATGCAGAAGCAAAACTGAGGGAGGTTTTCTCCCACAAGCATCCATCAAGAGATATCCATCAGGGAAAGAGGAGTTAATGATAAGCATAAATGCTAAGAGGGCATAAAATAGAGGTAAATAAACTTTGCAAATAGGCATCTACTTGTTAGAGGAGTAAAGTACTGGCACTGCCTTGCATTATGGACAGGCAATACAAAATCATGCTTTAGAGGTAGTTCCTCTGCAGGAAAATTAATACATGAAGTGTGAGTTAATCTTTAGCAAAACATTTTTTCCTCTGAAATTGTGATTTAAAATAAATAATAAATAATGGAGTGTTTTAATAAGCATCAAGTGGGACATTTAAATTGTCCTTTTTCAAATGCTTTTCACAGAACTTATTACGTAATTTAGTAGTAAACACAAAATTAGAGAATGTCCTCTTCTGCAACCAAATACTTCAGACATTGCTTATTTTTTCTTATTTTATTCCTGAGTAGGCAAAAGTAGAGTAGTAAAGCTTCTTATGAAACCATGAGCACAATTTCCACACACCTCTAGTAATTCTGCTGGAAGCAGCAGGTTTGTGGATGGTGATTTTGCCAGAAGTGGTCAGAGCGGGGGGGGGCTACTCTCTGTCTTCAATCCAGCTTGCCATGGATTCCCAAACGAATAGATGCCGGGGTATTTGGGAAAAAATAGTATATTGCTATTAAGAGCAAGCAATGCACTGGAGAGCACTAGCCGGCTGTCTGCTCTGGGAGAGAGCTGGCTCAAAGCAGCCATTTTAAGGCAGGTGGTGTTATTGTGGAGACAAGGAAAACCACCAAATGAATGCGTGCTCTGGTATAGTCTGAATCAAAGGGTCTGTTATAAGACTCCCCAGGCCTCTAGCCATTCTATCCATGGGCTTAGCAAACTTTTAGTCTGAAAATCCTATGTAAAGGCATGACTACAGGGCAATAATAAGAATGTCGTCATTTATAATAAACTATTATTCAGAGTTATTAATATTAATAAATGAATATAGCATATTAATGTTACAGAAAATACCTGTTCATCTTCTGTAGATAGTCTGTCTTCTTTCATACATGTTCCTGTGAGGGTATATTTATTTATAGGCTCATTAATAAAAGCTTTAACTGGTATTAGTTATAAAATATGTCACTTTTGATCTTGAAACTAATTGGTTTGTATGGACTCTGTTTAATTTGCATAATTTCCTCAGCATGATGTCTTTACTCTGCTTTCATTTTAACTGGAAAAATTGTTATTTCAATACTGAATGGGGAGTTTTAAAACATAAGCCTTTCAGTGATCATAGGTTAGGTGTAATGCTTCATCTTGTAGTAAATGGATGTATTTTTGTCATGTACTTTGAGACCTGGAATTCAGTCAGAGGCTGAAAATATTATTCATAGGCATGGATCCTTGTGAAATAAGCATTACTTTTGCTTTACCCTTTCCACACTGGGGATGTGCAGCAAAGTGTACATTCTAGCAAGCCCTGACTTCTCCATGGCAATTATTGAAGAAAATCAGACTGGAAAGCCTGTTTCACCTCACACTAACTCCCTGCCTGGGTTCTTCCACACTAAATGAGAGGGGAATCTCATCTCCCTTCTTACAGCTGCCTAAATCTTTCGTATGCAACATGTAAGAAAACAACTCCAAATTAACTCTAACTAACTAAGTCATTTGCTCGATTGGCATAATTTCTTACTAGCCTTTAGCTTGTGCTAAAGCAGATCTCTTAAGTAATTGGTGTTTTCAGACCTCCTGTTTTTTGGTTAGCAATAGGACTTAGCAGTTCTGCTTAGCAGTGGCACTTTTCATTTAAACTAACATTGGAAGAACTAATACACTACAATTTGAGGTTTGGGAAGAAAAATGTATGTAGCCCCAAATTCTCTGCTGTCTTCTGTATATAGAATATAGACATGTCCTAGCACTAATAAAAGGGCATATCTTTTCTTTCCAGGGTTTGCCACACAATGGTGGCACAATTAAGGAGCGTAGTTCAGTTCCATATGTAAGTGGAGAGAAATTATGCCACAGCACACCCATTTTTGCTTCAAGGAAGTAGGGCAGCAAGAGCTGCATTGCTTGTTAGCTAAATGAAACTGGTTTTAGCTTAGTTCTGCATATTAGGTACTCCTGAGTCTGTGATGAGCACAGTGGATATTCACTTGAAAAAAGAGGCCAAGGGGTGTTGAACAGCTCTCCTGAGTCTTATTAACTCAAATGTGAAATACGGCTCTCATTCATTGTTAAAATTCAAGTCATATGTCCTGTCATCATGTGGTCCTAATATGAATGTGCCCTGGTTTACCTGAAGGAATAAAATGTGTATTAAACATGTAGTTTCATAAGTGGACTATTAAGCTTCTGTGCAAATTGCAGTTCAACTTCATATACGTATTTAATGATGTGAAATTTGACCAGAGTAAACTATGATCTCTTAGGTCTAATCTTAGCCCTGAAATTAGACTTTACTTAATGCCCAACACAATATATTAAGCCATTGGGCAAAAACATTTTTATTTATACAACTTACCTGCTCTACTGAGCTGGTTAGAAAAGCAGATTACGAAACTTCAGGAAAGAATGAACTAAATGAGAAACATTAATATTGCAATTTTTGAATATGAATAGACAGTATAAAAGGTATGTGTTCCACAAGAGTCAAGTATTACTCATTTCTCCTTTAGAATTACATCTTTTTCAGTGGAAGTTAAAATGTAAACATATGTGGTAGGCTATACAAAAGAAATGCTCATTCCTCTTATTCAAAGGAAAGTCTTTATCAGAGCTAGGTTAAAACCAGACAATATGCCTTGAATATGTGGTGTTGGCTAATAGGAAAATAGTGCTGCTCAGAACATAGGGATCAATGGCAAGTTCTGACTTCAGGACAGATTTTAGGAATCTGGTGGCATTTCATATAAAGACAGTTCAGTTTGCCAAGTTTTATGTAATATGACCAGCATGTTGAAACTCAACAAAGCAGAAGCAAACCTCAGCATAAAGAAACTGAGAGCAAACAAATTAAATACTCATTGTACTCATGCATATTCTTATGTTGCAGTCCAATTAGAAGTTAGGTTTGGCACTAATTTCTGAGGGTTTGTCCTAGAGAAGTGACAATGAAATACAAATAGCTTGATTTTTGTTTTGCAAAACACAAACAGAGTGAAATAATAGTAACCCCAAAATAGCATTGCATGAGCTAATGTACCATACCTGAAAAATAGCTCCATGCAATATTTGGCAGTGTGTCTGAACACAAGCATGATGCTGTGTAAAACATGCTACAAAGCACTTGCTAAGACAGCCCTTATGCCTAAGGAATGTAAAGCCTGGGAGACAGAGAGAGAGATAAGATAAGATGCACCTGGTAACCAAGAAGTGATGCTATTTACATTTTTCTTTTCTGTTTGCTTTCTTTTCCCAGTGTTTCACCCCAGTTTTATAATGAGGTGCTGGATGGGTTGATGTGACAGTTGTGAGGATCTAGGAAGAATTTGATTGAAGAAGAGCGGTGGCTGGCACTGGGTTTGGGAAATCATATTTTACGAGATAGGCAGTAGGGAGGAAAATAGAAAGACAGTGATGATTGGAGACAATTCTTAAGTCCCAGTCCCTGTCAAACACTGAACATTTTGACTCCTGTCAAAGAAAATAAGGAGGTAGAATATTCTTCAAACGGGGATAGGAACTTCTCTATGCTCAGAGGACTATTTTTTTTTTTTCTATTCAGATAGTTAATGCATAATCCAGCCCTCCACTCAACAGTGCAGTCTTTTGATGAACAGTAACTGTCATAACACTGGAATAAGAACTCAAGTGCTGCTCTTGCTAAAGATTTTCATTTACCTTGATATCATCCAGACTACTTATAAGGCCTTGCTTAAGTTCCAAAATGTCAATAGGTTTCTCAGGGTTATTGCTATGCTACTGGTTTTGCTAAATCTATTCTAATCCTCCCCACTTCCCATTAGAGTATTACTGACAATTTTTTCTTAGTTTCTGCACTTGTCTGTTCCCTGCTTTCCTTCAAGGTATTATATATATATATGTATATATATATATATGTGTGTGTGTGTGTGTGTGCGTGTGTGCGTGTTTATCTACAGCTATTCCTGTCTTCAGTATTACTTAACCCATTTCCACTCCCTCAATTTTTTCTTCCTCTCCTTCTGGTAGTATAGTATCATCATGTAAAACTCACAGCTAATTTTTTTTTATTCCTTTTGTTCATTCCTAGCTCTTTCTCTCAGTGAGCACTTTCTGTGGCCACACCATGCAACATCAGTCAAGTGACATTTTGTCTTTTGCAGTGTGTTTCTTACCATTTGCAAAAGGTTTTAGTAGTCTTCATTTGATTATCTTTATATTCTGCAATCCGTTTTCCTGGTGATACTGAAAAATAGCAGGCTTATGACTCACTGGAAGTGTAGCTCACCTGCCTCTACATTTTGAGTCAAAATCAGGTTGATTTTGCTATCCTAATTAATTTGGTTCCCATTGTGCTCCCCCAGTCTAAAATTGTCTTTCCCAGAAAGAAATGAGAAGAATGCCTTTTTTTCTTCTGTTTCTCTTGAAAAAAGCCTACTCCCTGAAGAACATAGAGTGGATTTAAATATATAGCACAGACTACAATCTTGCAATATGTGAATGTACAGTGATAGTTAAACAGGTAAGGCTGTGATACCCACCGCAGAAATACTGTATAAGTCAAGTGTAGTCTGCACAGACTAATAACAACATGCTTTTATGCTGGGTTACTGCAGCACAGTAGGTGGCAATGATTATGAATCAGGCTGAATGTTATCCAGATGCACTATAGCTGCTATAGTATTTATTATAGTTTTGAAATGATATAATAACTACAACCAGTCTGAAAACTCTTAAACATACACTCAAACACGATTAGCAGTAATTTATCTGAGCAGAACATGAACAGATAAGCACCTTGATTGGCAGTTATACTCAAAGCAAAATAAGGTTTGATAAATATAAAGCACCTGTACTTTTAAATAATTTTAAAGATGGCATCTCTTTCTTCATGAGATAATATCTATGTGCTGTCAGTACTTTACCTCTAGCCTGTGTCTTTAATAACCTCAAGAGTAGCATAAAAGAAGCAGACAAAGGAATGGATTTGAAAGAAGAAAAAAAGACTGCAACGTATTTGTTTTCACAACAGCATTTTTACTGTTTATGTAAAGAGCTTTGAAAGAATTTATCCATGGCTTTGAATACAGCAGTAAGGATTAATCACTTGCTTGGTTGTTAAGACATTAAAAAAGATGTGAAAACAGACGAAACCAAGAATCAAACTTCTGTCATCAACATTCTTTATATGTACTATTTAGAATATGATAGAACACAAGGAACTCTACTGATTTCCATCGAGAATAGCAAGGTTTATTACCCTTTTCTTCACCCGTTTAGTGTCCGTGTGTGTCATGTTCAGAGAACAAGACTTGATTTTTTATGTTTTTTTTTTTTAGAATCACTACAATGCCTCTTTAACCTTCATAAACTTCAAAGGAAAATGCACCTCCCAAATTGGGGCAGAAAAAGAAGCAACATTGCCCTAGGTAATCTGAAATTCCAGGGTCATGAAAAGTTACCCTAGAAATTTTTTTTACAGGAAGAATGAGTAGTGCCGTCATGTGCCCTGTTTGCTTTACCTAGAATGTTAATGCAAGTTTTGCACATTGACAAACTATGCAGGTTTATAGAAAATCATTACAAGATTTTTTCTGTTGATAGACTAATATGATATTCAACACCAAGGAGCCAACCAACTTAAGGAAAGTTTACTTAAACATTTTGTTCAAAGGGAAATTAAAAGGAAGTTTAGAACTCTAATACAGAAATTAGGACAAGATCTTAATTGCATGGAGAGTTCATTATGGTTTCTTTCTGAAACAGAAGCATGGAGAAATGCAAAGGAAATAAAGAGAAGAGCACACATACTGTGTACCTGTAAGTCTCAATAGAAGTTCTTTACTATAGCTCAAGCAATTCCTTCTTGTACTGTAAAACTGCTGGGCAAGAAAATATAGCTCTGTTTGTCAGTTCATCCTTGCACAGTAGTAGAAGAAATGTAATAGTGTTGAAAAGAAACTGTGGAGTAGTTAGCCTATCCCTTTCTTATAGCCACTTCAGTTTTAAATTAATTTATGCAAACAGCTGATTTAGAATTGTCTGCAAAAATAATCAAGGAAACTTCAAATCACTTCAGTCAGATGACTAATGATTCAGCCAAGCTGCTCGGATCCAGAGCACTTAGAAGTTTCACTGATTCTTCACAGACTTTATCTACAGCAGAGACTCTTAACTCAGCTAGATATTGAGATATCTAAAGCTATCTAAAGCTAGATATTGAGAACGCCTGTGTGTGAACTTACCTTCCAAGCAAAACAAGGTCCTTTACTGACGCAGACCTCTAACATTCAAAGCAAAGATTAGATTTTTCTTGCCTAAGAAGGTGGTTGCATTGGAAGAATCATGGGAATCTCTATTATTTTTCTATTTTAGGAATAAAAAATAGACTCTAATTTGGCAAATATAGTCTGTTTTATTAGAAGTTCCACCACTGAAACATTTGGTGATCTTAAATTTAGGCTATATAGTATAGTTTTTGCTTCAGACAAACATTTCTGTGTTCAATGTGCTGATTCCACGAGAACATTTACTATCCTGATTTTACTCTTTTCACTACATCACCAAGTTCCACATCAGATCATTCCAACTTTACTGCAAATTAGTTATTTCGATAAACAGAATCACTCACTCAAAGATGAGAGGAAATGAGAAACATTGTCTGACATATACCTATTGCCTTGATATAACTTACAAACTCATAACCTGCTGACAAATGGTTTTGGGTCAATGGTGTGGCTGTAAGTTGTTCAGTAAATTGGAAAGTATTTGCATTTTACATATAAAGTTTGTTATCAGCAGAGCAGCAATATGCTATGATCATGACATAGAAATGTAAAACTTTGGTAATGCTATACCATCCAAGAAATGGCTCTTGTATCCCACTCTTCAAAATGGTGCATTAGAAAGATCGTACAATCTGACCATCGTCAAACATTATTTGATGTCACTTTATACTTCAAATAGTTCACCTTGATACTCTGTTTAGTTTACCCTTTGCTAAGATGGAGATTTTACCCTGAAATGACCTCTTGGACTTTGCAGTGAATTGTTTTAGTAAACAGATGTATCATTTGACTCAAAGAAAAAAATGTAAAATACTCATTTCTGTCTGAAAATCATTTCTCTGAATGAGAACAGTAGATTCTAAGTGCCTCAGGCTTCAAACCTTTCAGAAGTTGGAATTCTGCATGAAATTGGGTTGGTAGTGTTTTGTTTTTATTTTATGTGATTTATTTTTTGTACTCCATGAAACAGCATACTAGAAAACTTTTAATTAATTATTAAATGGAAATATTTAAAGAGTTGTATTTCCTTCACTTTATTGGCAGCCTTGCTGAGCAGTATGTGATTGTTTTTAGTACAACCATGTCACTTATTTCATTAAGGAATTTGGTTTCCAATCTTATTTGTAATCAACTCAAGACATTACTTCATTGAAAGATATGAAAATTCCCTTGACATTCATAATTAAGAACATGACCGTAATCAACTTGTGTTGTAGTCTACAAACCACAAACTGAAGAGGTGTGAAAGCAGTAATTAATTTCCATTTTGGGAGTATGAACGATCATGGTTTGAATCTACCATCATTTTTATCAATAGAACAAAAAAGAATCTTTTGCAAGGTGTGGCATAGTTGGAGATGCTGACACAAATAGAACCTTTTAAATTAGTAGTACTATGTAAAATTTTTAAAACCATCACCTCTCCAACTTCTGCTTTTCCTGTTCCAAACAGAGACCTATGCTTTATGTAAAGTGCTATGGCAAGCATGGGAGCATTTGGGCAAGGATGTGATTGCTATACTTCATTGTTACTGTGCTGCCACAATCTGTGCATGCTTGTGTACCAAGATTCTAGAAGCAAGTCCTCTCCTCTCTATAAAATGCGTTTTTTCCTGTGTGCTTACTTCAGCCTCTCTACTACTCAAGTGAGAATCAGTGTTAAATCAATAGGTGATCCTGAATGCAATGGGTAAGAGAAGAGTATGTTATTCCTTTATCATGTTTTGGTTTAGGCACTGGACACTACTCTCTTCAATAAAAACTTGTGACATGTGACTGGGACTAACATTGCCTCTAATACAATGTTTAATAGAGGAGAGTAGAGGTAAGAGGCAATTTAAGAATTTTGCCTTGGTAGACTATATCAAGCAATGTCTTCCAGAACTGCAATAAAGCAAATGTCACAAAGGCTAGGCATTATTTATTTCACTGACTGGAATTCTGACCACTGATCAAACTGTTTCCTGTAGGTAATATGTTAATTTTAAAACCTAAACCCAAACAAACAAAATACAAACAACTGCAATCCTCATCAGAGCAACGCAGAGTTCAAAGGTAACTATTGCACTATGTAAAAATTGAATCCACTGTTGTCTTCACCGTGGTTTAAATGACATGGATAATCAGAGATATGGCAAACCATTAAAATATTTGGAAAGAGATGGACTCCAACTTTTCTTACATAGCTGAAAAGTGGCAGTAGGTTGTTACCTCAAGGTACTGCTACCTTAGGATGCAGCAGATCCAAGAATCTAAAATCCTCTAAGGATTAGCCTAGATCTACACAATAATCCTGAGTGTTAATGTTTGCCTTTAATATGTTTATTATCACATATACATGTATTCATCATTTTGATCCAGTGCCATTGTGTCATAGAGAAACAGATTGGTTTTGCCATCTGGAACATTGTTGTGTCAAAACAATAAGATGTCACCTATTGTACAATAATTTGTCTCATGAAAACATTTTAGGGTATTCAAACCCATATTTCTGGTGCACTAAAATTGTCTGGGTTTTGATAGTGAAACATACTGTGTGCTCAAACATAGAGGAGGCAGGCTGGTTTTGAACAAAAGCAGCTCTCCAGAGAAATACATGTCCAAATTGTAATCAAGAAAATCCTTCATGTCTCTTGTTAATTGGTGAATTTCCCTGCATATCTGATGGGAAGATTTATGGCTTCAAGCAAAAATCTCTTTCAAGGGATTAATAATAAAGGTTTAAGGGTGAGATTTTCAAGTACTGAGGGAGTTCTTTCAATGGCAGCACTTTCAATGCAAAGCACTTTCAAAATTCTCATCCATGTTTCCAAGTTGCCAAATTTGGGCTGGATTTATAATTTTTACTCTGGCTCAGAGAGAACTGAAAGACTGAAACAAAATATCCTAGACCTTACTTTTATCAGTATCCTACCTAAGACAGTTTTAGTGTCATATTTCAAATGATAAGGCACTAAAAAAAATGTTACTTGATTAATCTTGCTGCACAGAAGATGTTTGTGTGATACTAAAGTATTAATAAAGTCCTTGGGAGTGGGAAACACCTCAATGAACTTTCTCTAAGACAGTAGCAAGTTGGGAAGGAAACTTTTTCAGTTGATATTCAGTATTTCCTTTTTCGGGGTATTCATACCATAAAAGTACTGAAGCAGATTTCTTCAGCAGCTGTACATTTCACTTTCTAAATTGTAATTCCCATGTTCTTAAAAGCTTTTCAATGTACTGACCAAGTGTGACTTGTAAGTACTAATTCATATACTCAGTTCCTTGCCTGACCAGTGGCTTCAGTCTGCAGGTTGTCACTTGTTGGCTGGCCAAAATGCAAGCCAAGATCTTGGAAATGCCATAGCGGTTTGAGGCCTCAGTCTTTAAAACGTTTTTATACCTCTTTAAGACACCTGAGAATGGAAATCTAAAGTCATTTTATCAGCCTAATACCAGCAGAGGGCATTACAGCGTAGTTTACTGCCCTCTAAAAACATTTTGGAAACATTATAGATGAGAATCCTCCACTGGAGGTTTGATAAGTAGCTTACTGACAGATATGTAGACTCTTTAATGAACACATTGAACTGACTGAGAGGATTTCCCCATCATAAATATCAGGTTTTTAACACCTCATCTTCTACTTTAAATCAAAATATAAACATTGCAACACAAGCATACCAAAATGAGAGCATGAGTAGTTCCTTAAAAGTTGGAAAAGAAATACAAAATTTTACAATTAAAAATAAAATTTTTCATTATGAGAACCAACTGAGTATGTTTAAATGAAATGTCTCCAACTTCTGCTCAGTTGAAAAGTTTCCCTTATCAGTTAAGAAGAGTTCCCTTCTTAGTGCCACAATTTCATGACAATATGCAAAGTTTTGATATTGCAAACCCTCTTGGTGTCAAAACAAACTTCCCTGACCTCAGGTTGTTATCTCTATATGCAACTATCAGTTCTGAATACACAAAGCAATAAATTTCCCAGCTGTATAAGTAGGAAGCAACATTTATAAATGTCAGTTAAAGTTAAATCAAAACTAATTTGTCAAATAAATAAAGCAGATTTAAAAAAAATATTTATTCTCTTTGTGTATGAAAGTGTAGGTTTAGAATAAGGTTTTATTTGGCACATAATAGACTCATAGAATCATTTAAGTTGGAGAAGAACTTAAAGATCAAGTCCAACCATTTACGTAACTCTGCCAAGCCAACCACTAAACCATTGTGTCCCATTCTGGGTGCCTCAGTTCAAGAAAGACACAGAGCTGCTGGATGGTGTCTAGCGTAGAGCAACGAAGATGATGAAGGAAGTAGAACATCTCTGTTACGAAGGAAGGCTGAGGGAGCTGGGTCTCTGTCACTTGGAGAAGAGGAGGCTGAGGGATGACCTCATTAATGTCTGTAAATATGTGAAGGGTGGGTGTCAGGAAGATGGAGTTAGGCTCTTCTCAAAGTCGTCTAGTGATAGGACATGGGGCAGTGTGTGCAGGCTGGAACCTAGGAGGTTCCATATAAATATCAGAAAGAACATCTTCACAGTGAGGGTAACATTGAAACTGGCTGCTCAGGGGTGTTGTGGATTCTCTTTCTCTGGAGATGTTCAAGAGCCGCCTGGACATGTTCCTGTGCGACTTGGTCTAGGTGATCCTGCTGTGGCAGGGTGATGGACTAGGTGATCTTTTGAGGTCCCTTCCAATCCCTAATGATTCTAGGATTCTATATCCTTGAGCACCACATTTATGCAACTTTTAAACATGACTAGGTATGGCAATTTGTCCACTTCTCTGGGCAGCCTATTCCAATGCTTGACAGCGCTTTCATTGACAAAGAATTGTTTATGACTTGCTGCTGCTCTTCTACTTATCCAGCTAAAAATTACAACCATAGGGATCACACATGGAAAGGGTAGAGCCCTGGTAATATCTTATCCTCTTGTGGTCTTTAAGAACTATGCCTAAGACTTTCTTTGATCTGACTATTTTTTTAGTCTGATATTATCTGAAATACCATGGTTGTGCTGTCCTTTTTCAGAATTAAGATTTAAAGAGTAATTCCTTTGTTCCTCTTACATTCTTTGAGGTTGACTAAGAGTCTGTGAAGCTTTGGCTGTGTCCCCCAGCTAAAAGTAGGGTATTTGTCCATCACTATAGTTGGAGGTAAAAGCAGATAAATTGTGTCTACTCAGGAAAAACTGTAGAAATGCAAAGCTTCTCCATTTACATAAAGAAAAAGAAAGGTGTTTTTTTAACTTTTTATTTGAAAGCAGAATTGCTGTGATTTTTAGGCCTCTTCCACTGCTCAATGTGTAGTTTACTGTTTGTGGCTTTTCTGTTAAGAGATGATAGGAGAGGAAACTGGAAGCTGTATATCTCTGTGACCCCTGCTTGAGGTTGTGCTTTCTACTTGAGAGAATGCCATTTTAGTGTAAGAGAAGAGATCCTCTGACCTGGTAGAGGCACTTAGCAGTCCACAACCTTTTACAAACATATTATTTTTAAAATGGTCTTCTTTTGTGCCAGTACAGTTTGTTTTTTTTAAAGAAACAGCTGCTAGCTTTAAATTAAATGACAGAATGTCCAGGAAGAAGAGGAGGGACACGCTGACGGCATGTCTACACAGTCAGGAACAGATACTTAAGTGCCTGCTCCTCACATAGGGCAAGCCAGGCACACAGAGCCAGCTGCAAAGCAGCAGCCACAGAGCCATGTTATTACAGTAATGAGCCTGAGTTAATAAGGCCTGTTGAGACACAACCTGTGTTAGCTCAGGCTTGGCACTATGATAGCATATTTACTCAGCTTCTGGAGTAGAGCTGGCTTGTGTCGGGCCATCTCAGAGAGTGGGAGGAATACTTGTGTTACTGGATGCTCCTAACTATGTAGACATACCCTAACAGATTTGTCCTTTGGGAGATTTTAAGGAGAACACATGCAAGACCAGTTTTCTTTTTAATGAAATACTTAGCTGGGGCCCAAGGCGTTCCCTCAAGTTTGGTTTTGTTGGTGTTTTTTTGTTGGTTGTTGAGAGTTTTTAATTTTCCTTTTATTTTGAAGGCAGCTTGACCTTCTGCAAGAAACGAGATGTATGAGCAGTATGGGAGCCTGGTGCTGCTGTTTCGTGCACAAAGCTGGAAGGAGCTATCTTAAAATAAAAAAGCCTGTTGTATGAAAGGATGTACAAAACTCATGGCCACTGTCCTCTCCCTCTGCAGCATTCCTTACTTTCCCAGCAGATTCTGTACTTTATCAGCGTCTAATACTGAACTTCACAATATACTGGGCACTTCTCACCAGAATCTATTACAACAAAGACCAACAGTTTTAAAAAAATCATTAAAAAGTAAAAGGAAAACTCTAAAATGACATCATGACCAATGGAGAAGAGAAATACTTCTAGGAGCTAGAAAATATTTAGTATCAAGCAGAGTAAGAGGCTTCTAATTAGCAGAACTCTGTTCTTTGTCTCAAAGATGAAAAGTTTACAAATAGTTTTTTCCTTTTTTCCCTTTATTTCCCACCTCAAAAAGTAAGGGTAGTTTAGATTTACTCGAGTGCTTGAAATACATTGATACAACCTCTTTGTTTGGTTATTGAACTAAGTAACATATATTTTCACAGTTTTCTTAAAGCTCTGGGAGCTTTGAATATGGATAAGGATTGGATTGCTGGCATCTTTATATCTTTTCACTGATTTTTGCTTTGCAGAGGACGTTAGATTCTCTGTATGTTTTCTGTACACACAGAAAATATGGAGGCTAAGCTATGCCTTATGCACAGAGAAAGGCAGTTCCACTATTTCATTAAAACAGACATATTATCACAACAGCAGGGCCAGCAAAACACTCTGTTAGTGTAAGATTTTCGCTGCCACTTCCAGTAGCATACTGTGTCTGCTGACAGGTAGTATGTACATATTTCTGACACCAGCAAATGAGCACACCATCATGGGGCGAAGACTGTTTCCTCTTCTCACACTGGTGACACAGTACGCGCTGAAAAATTTCAGGGGGTGTAATAAAATGTGTGCTCTAGGCACTGAAACAGAATGTCTCTATCATTTGTAGTTCCATCCTTACTTTTTGGCCTTCCTCCACTCAAGGGCAGAATGTAATATGAAAGCTATAGTAAGCACTTTTTTTAATTAAAAGAGGTTAAGTATATGGGATCAGATAGGCTTTCATCATGCAATTATATATTGTATGTTGGTTATTTTAAATTTCAACATGCAATTGAAATTGTACTGGGTAAGCTGGCTTGGGTATCTGCTTTGCATTTGACTGAGTTAATTCACTGCAGGTATTCAGTTCTTAAGTGGCGTCTGCTTTAAATATGTGCAGTAATTCAATCAAAGAAATAAGATGGATAGTTTATGTAATCCTTTTCATCTCCAGATTGCTAAGGTTAACCTTAGGTATTCATGAATTATAAATACATGCAGCAATCTCAAACTAATACATGTAAAAACCCATTTTTTTGATGGCCTGTTGAAAACTATGGAATAGTTCCTTCTTTCAATGTGTAATTGACGGAACCTGCAGGCACTGTATATCATTTTTTCCACTTATTTGTAATCTTAAACAAAAGTTTTGTGAAACTTATTTCTGTGGTAATATTAAACCTTTTTTCTGAGCCAGGAACATAGGTAATTTTCTCTTCAAAATGTTGGATGCATCATGCTTACAGCCGTTTTTCAGTGCCAATAGATTCTGTGACATGAATGGGAACCCAAAGGCAGATATTATAGAACAATAATGTTCTGTTGAAGCCTTCACAATTCCTGTAGTAATTAAATAAAGAAAAAAAGATCCTTTCTTTTTCATTTTGTTGGTTCATTCAGTGCCATTTGTATGTTTTTGCTTGTTAGCTTTCTTACAGGCACTCTGAACAATCCACTAGGTGACACCCTCATACTCTTCCTATACTCGGTATAGAAACGAGGAGATAGTCAGCACTGAATGGCTCATTTGTTAAATATTTGAAGCAAAAGCTGAGATTTCAGAGACAGGTCTCTCTTTGTTTAGTATTATCAGAGATAACACTGGTTTTGTAGTAAATACTGTTTTGTTTGTATATAAATTACATATTAAGCAGATTAGCATTTTGTCATTAACAAAAACAAAACTGCAGAGCAGAAGTTGTATGTGGGATTTCCTATAATTATAATAATGTTTTTAAAGCATTTGAGCATGTCTTCTGAATAGGCTGAATAGAAAATATGCCCTTAGCATTTTTTTACTGGCGGAACAGAAGGAATAGAGCTCCAGTGATTTCTTTTCTTTTCTTTTTTTTTTTTTTTTTTTTTCCAGTGGGGATGTGTTATAGCATCTTTGAAAAAGAAATGAAAAGCCACATTCACCCCTAATATAAAGGAGTATTAAGGGATAAACTTCAATGGAATTTTGCATGTTTATGCCAGTGGTGAATTTTTTCTTGTAGTTCTTCATGTTGATAATGATGCTTTATAAATCCTTTGAAGGAAGGATCTGTTGTCATTTTGTTTTTATACACCTATCATAATGAGTCTTGAGCTTCATGTCTATGAATGCAACATAGACAATGAAACTTTACATTTTATTGATAGTATTCCTTACTCTGCAATGACTACGACTACTATTCTAAATCCTATATGCAATGAAAGACACTGAAGGCTGAATTCAATAGCAATACAGTTAAGAGTAACAGCAAAGAATGTGAAGTTACATCCCAAGATTAATGTATCTAAAAGCAAAAATATGTTAAAGCCGTAACAATCAAACCAAAGAGGATCATTTCATTCAATAGCGTGTTTAAACAGTAACCAGCCAAAACAAGAAGGAGGCAGAAATTTACTTACATGGGTGTGTAAATCATAACATTTTTTTGTTTCCTGATAATAATTAGCCCAATTAATTGTACAGCAATTGCAGGTTTTCAAGTTTTTCAACTTTTCATATGTAGCTACACTTTACAGACATCCTGGTAACTTCACAGCCTGTTTAGCTCTCATGTAGAAAAATCAATTTTTTTATACTACTGAAACCTGCAAAACACTGCTAAACTTATACACTGTTCTGCTGTCTTGTATGTTTTATTGACTTCAGTTAGGATTCCTAGCATGGTTTGGGCCCATAATATATAAATATACAGAGATGTTTAATTCCTTATGTTTTTCCATTTAATTTCAGATTATCAAAGCTAATACTCAAAAGTTTTAACTGTCTTAAGTTAGTTAACTAAATAATCCCACATATCACTTCTGTGGTGTTCTAAATAGTCTGGGAACAGTTTTTAAAGTTTCTGTTAGAACAGTGACAGGAATATGGTGGACTATTCTAGTGTTGCCTTTTTAAAATAAAAATAACAGAGTGTGATACAGTAATTTAAACCTACTTTATGTCTATAGATAAATAATTTAAGAGATTAATTTGGAAAAAAAAAACAAAAAAAAAACCAAAACAAAAAACCTGACCACACCAAAACAATAAGGACATGACATACGGAAATGCCTGAGTCCTTATAGGTGAATGTGCCAGTACATGCGCTGGTTTTGTAGGATTCTTGAACCTATCTGGTTGATTGTATGACAGACAACCCAAGCCTGGGAGGGATGTCATGGACATCTTGACAATTTTTTTTTAAATTAGTTCTAGTTTGAGTAATCTGTGCACACATCTTCATAACAGTCCAACTGGTAACACTAACAGTGTACTCATGTAGGTGAACTAGCATTAACATACAGAATGTTACTGATTTAGTTTTCCTCACTGCCAGCCTCAAAACATTCAGAATGAAAAATTTCATGTGCATATGCAGACATGTGCATGTGTGGTCATATAATACACATGTGCACACACACGGGTATTTCTGGCAGCCAGCTCCTAGAGATATCTGGAAGGCTACACAGTAGTTTTAACATCAGGAAGGTGAGAGTCACTTGAAGTTCAAAAAAGGGTTGTGGAGAGAGTTGCTGCAGTAACACATCCAAGACATTGTGTGCATATATCTACCTTTAGAGAGAAGTACCATGGGATCTTTAGCACTTACAGAAATTCAAGTTCTTCAGAGTAACATGAAATAAATAATCTCCAGAAGCACATAGTCCCTGGGATCAGAGGCAGCGCAGATTTCAGTCACTTTGAGAGAAGAGTGCCATCTGCTGAAGCACAGCTGTTCGTCCCCTAGAACCTTTTCCTTTTTACTTGTCGGCTTATCTACCAAAGCCCTGCGACTCAGACACAAGCGAGTGCAATTTCATGCACAGGAATAGCCCTGCTCTGTCAGAAGTTACATGTTTGTGTTGTAAAAATGTTGGAGGTGTGAATTTTAAAAGAAAATTAAAATCAGTTTAAACATTGTCCTTGAACTTCAGTGCATTTGTTAGTACATGAAAATTAAATTAAAAAGATAAATGCTGGGAATTAGAGCTAATATTTCACTGTGGTGAATACAGTAGATGTCTTCCTGTACAATCAAAGACATACATAATGACATTTTCTATAGTTTGAAATTCACTTAAAAATACAACTTTATGTCACTGGAAGTGGGGTGTTTCTATGCTTTTTGGAATCAAAAATATCCATTGATGTAATTTAGAATGGAATATGACATTATGACATTTTTGCCTTACTTTTTTCAGGTGCCACTAAATTTACCTTATCTGATAATTTTTAAGACATTTTATTTCACGTGATTGTAAAACCAACATAGCAACTACACCTGAGTTTTAATACACATAGAAGTTTTTCCCCAGATATGAAGAGGTTAAAGCCATATTCCTTTTCCTACAAACATTTTCTGACATATATATATATATAAAAATATATATATATATAAATATGTATAATTTGTGTCATGTGCCTCATATATATGCATACATATATTGTCCTCAGTACCGAGGACAATAAGGATGCTTGAATAGCATACATTTTGTAAGAACATCTGCAGAATTAAAGATTATGCCAATTACTTATAAGATAGTCTGATGAATTTCTGTAGGCTCACAATTTGAAGTGATACATTCAGCCATACAGCTGTTATTATTACAATCTAAATGAATTTTAGAAAAGATAATTAGAGCAGTGTATATCCACTCCCAGTAATTTTTCTGAAGTACAAAAAGACTGATAGCTAAACATTATGTGATGAAGTACCTGAGACAGTACAATTTTGAACAAGTCTTTGAAGCTCTAGTGTTCTTTCATTATGGGTACTTCAAGTGGAATGAATCTGTTTCTTTATAGTGATAGAAACAGTCTTAGATGCCTTTTAAAGATGGGGTAGCCATGGCAAAAAGCCTTTAAACTGTTCTACTTATGCTCACCTCATGATCATATGGTGGGGTCAGGTCATTTAAGCTTCAGAGCTGTAATCCACTGCTGTATTTAAAAGATGACTGATTCCAAGATGTCAAATTAGAAAGTTCATTCCTTCACACATAACACTTTAAAAGAGCATGAAGTTTTAGTGGCCCCCCTTTTTTTTTTCTTTTTCAATGACCTAAAGTGTGTGACTCTACAAATTTACCATCTCACTAATATACAGGATACAGATTTCTTTTCAGTAGAGGAAACACCCTGGGAATTAACCAAACATTTTATTTACCTTCTTTCTACATCAGATATGTTTGTTGCCAGTTACAAAAGAAATGAAGTAATTGATGTTGCTAGACAACACATATGTCATAGACATGCATTAAAACTTGACATTTTTTACAATTAAAGGTTACATGGAATATTCACAGCTTCATATAAAACTAGTCATACATAAAAATGACACTTTGGAATTAAATAAATGCATGTATATATGAGATATATTGGTGCATCCACAGCCGCAGAATATGTAAGCCCATTTATTCCCTATAGAGTGACCTGCTTGTAGATTTGTTTTTTTTAGGAAGCAGTCAGTTGAAGTATGTCATTCAGTGCAATGTGAGGGAGCCTGTGAAATATTGATACTACAGAAGGAATAAGCCAACACCTTCAAAATGTTATTGATGGCAGTGGCATGCTGAAGACTGTTTAGTCAAGGGTTAAAGAAAGGTAACATGACTGCATTGTAACTGGAACAGGTGACCTAAAGGAGAACATGAAATTCCAGTCATTAGAAATGTTTAGTAATAGGATTAGAAAATACTTGCTGGTGGGAGTCTACTTATTTTTGACACTATCTGAGAACTGGAAGTTGAAATTAATTAATTCTTGGGGCTCACTTTCAGCCCTGCACAAGACTTTCCTTATTTAACTAAGAAAGAACAACCACAAGCCTAGTTTATTAAAATCTCACACTTCTCACTACAGTTCAAGGATTTTTTTTTTCACTGTTGGTTTGGGTGGTTTTTTTTTTTGGTTTTTTGGTGGTGTCTTAATTCTGGTGGTGCTAATACATTTTTCTTGCATAAAGCGCAGGATGACGGCATGAGGTCACGCAATTGAAAGAGAATTGCTAATTATGTACTACTTGAAGAACAGCGTTTAAAAGTCTTCTCAAAAGTTATTGATCCCAGAATTCTGATTGTTTTCCAAATGTGTTTGAAGTAGAACACAATTTCCTTTTTCTCTCTGAAATCTAATGACCAATTGGTCTTAAAACATTAGTTTATTTTTAGAACTTTGATACATTCTAATGTTTCACCTACTACCATCAGTTTTAGTGGAAAATCTTGCCAGTTTTGTTGCTGCTGATATACACTGGATATATATAACCTGGTACTTCCTATTCTGTTGTAAACCAGTTTTGCTTTACATCATTGAGAATTTGTTTTTACAGATCTTGCATAAAAGTGGACTAAATTAGATTCTATGCAACCTGCCAGACCTTAGGTGGTTGGACTTTGAGTCAGAATTTGCCCTACATCACCCTGAGGGAGTCAAAACAGGACAATCATAGTAGCCTGCCAGCACAAGTGTGTTTCATCATCCAAGCCTGTTTGTCTGATCACAGTGTGTGATGCTCTGTGTCAGATTTATAGGGCAGTAGGCCTTCTTCCAAGTTCATCTTCTTTTTCTGCCTACAGTTTTGAGGAGTGTTGCCTCACCATGACCTCTTATAGCACGAGATAAAGCTAAGATGACCACTTGGAGCTGGCTAGTAGAGCTACTCATACAGTTCTCCAGTATTCATTCACAGGTGTGAAGTTTTGAGGTTTGGTCCACACCTGGCACACAGCCAGGTCACAGACACAGAAGACCGACCATGCAGCAAAATGCAGTGTCCCTGTGACTCTGGGAATGACAGGCATGTCTGTACCACCTGCACATGATGTCATGGATCGTGGTAGAACATGAAGGAATACTGTCAGACACACTGTGAGGGTAACGCGGGAGCAGTCCTGCCTGCTGTGGGTCGGTGCTGGCCGTGCCATGGGCGGCGAGCGGGCTCCCCGTGGTCTGGAAGAGCCCAGGATCTGAGCAACCTTCGGAAAGCCCCAGCACGCCCCATACCATTTTTCACCTGGGGCTGAGGAGACCCATGCTGAGGATTTTATGTTTCTCTGCGGGTTCATGCTGCGGGGAGGGGAACTTTTCCTGCGGCTGATACCCACTCCCGGCCCAGACCGGACTCTGCTCCAGCCCCGAGTTCCCACCGCAGCCGAGCGTCACACACGCCACACGCTCTGCCCTTGGGGTCGGTCCGCGGCGGCAGCGAGACCTTCCGAGCCATCCCCCCTCGGTTACCTTCGGCGGCTGGCCCGAGGCTGGGGGCGGGGGGGAGAGGAGGCGGTGCCACCTCCGTGCGGGC
>VZRI01006872.1:527996-611254 GCA_013397515.1 Upupa epops
CCTCATTCCCCTTCACCCTCCCCCCCCATGGACGCGGGATCTGCAACCGCTACGCCGCCGCTCGCCCAGTGACTTGCCGGGGTACCCGGTGCTGGGCGCTGCCCCCTGCCCGCCCCTCGCCTTCGCGAAGGGAGGTGGCGGCGGCCGCGCCGTGTCCCGTTACGGACTCGTCCTGGACTCCTGCGGCAAAAGTCTCGGGCCGGAGCAGCAACTTGGGAGGCAGCAGAGCAGCGCGGCTGCGGGAACTCGCGGATCTTTTGTTTTCTCCATTTGCTTTGGATGGTCCTAGGAAGTGTCAAGGCGCCGCTTAGGAAAATCGGGGAGACCAGCAGGAGCCGGAGCTGGCCCAGAGCTGCTGAGGTCCCGCGGAGCTGCCAGCATTCAGGGGAGAAGCGTTCAGCCCCTGTGGAATTACAAGTAGGGGCTGGTGGTCTCTGCCCCTGCTCCTTTGGCATGAGCGCGCTGGGAGGCGCCAGCCCAGGACAATGACCGCGGGGATCGCGCCTTGGTACCTCCTGGGATTCGTCTGTCTGAGCGCAGGTAACGCCGCGGCCGGACTGGGAACACGCGTGCGGGACCGCACCGGGGACCCGGGACTGCGGGGGTGGGGCGAGGGAAGGGGGAAGCGTCGTCTCAAGGTTTCGCTTAACCTAAGTTCCCCCACGTGTGTAAAGCGGAGCGCCGGGTGATGGATGGGAGCAGGGAAGATCCCCGCGCAGATATCGGTGGGGCTAGTGGCCGTCAGGCGCTGTTTGTGCTGGACTAAGGCTTATCGACCCCGCGGTTTAAGACCGGGGCTGGCTAAAAGACCGGGGCTGGCTAATGGTGGATTTCCCAGAGCAGGTTCTATCCCGGGTGAGCCAAGGATGGAGGGGAGCGGGTGCTTTCGCTCCCGTGGCTGTGGGGAGGCTGAGTTTGTGTGGCCGCAGTGCTCCTTCCCCTCCCCAACACGCAGATAAAACCTTGTGTTAAGGTTCGTTTTGGCGCAAACTTTTTTATCTTTAGTGGATTTTTTCTAACTTTGCCGAGGACTACCTGAGCCATTAAAGTGATGATAGTTGTGGGGGACACACCTGGTCAGTAGGTGGATGAATGGAGTTCTTGAAAAGCTTAAGTACCGCTGCCTGAAGCTCTAAGTCTTAATTATGTCACCAAGTGCAATAATTTTCTAGATTTTATCATAAATTTAACTATTACGTCTTTGCTCTTAGGTTTGCTTCTTGTGGCTTTGAATATGGAAATATTTGCATCGCCCTTAAAAAAAATAAAGGGAGTAACTGTAACTGTATTTCGCCTGTCATGCCATCCTTCATTTGCTTTCCTGTCTGTTGCCTTCCTTGTTTCAATTGTTTCTTCCATTAGATAAAGAAGAGCCTTTTCACCATTTTGCTCTTTGTAAATCTTTTGTGTCCATCATCCCCACCATGGAAAAGTTAGCTTTGTAGATAAGTGGGTTACAGAGTGCTTTCTCTACTGGAGTATCTCAAACTCTTAAGAAGCAGTTTGGTATCTTGGGTGTTGGCTTTTTGTTGGTGATTTGGTTTGGATATTTGTCTGTTTGGCTTGTTTTTATTCTTTTATATTTCTCACATAAATGCCCACTAGAGTAAGATACATGTAAAGATTTTGTTGGTATAAATATGCGTTTATTTATTTATTTATTTAGCCTTTCTTCTTAGGATGAGGAACAATTTTACATAATGCTTATTCCAGCTGAGTTGTTGTACAGGAAAAAACACAAAGGAAAAAGTAAAAAGCACCTTTATTTTTTTAATGGATATTTTAAATTTTGTTGTGTAGGCAAAGCCAGAAGCAAAAAATAGAGAGTAGACAATCACTGTAAAATAGCTTTATTCCAACTCTCTCACCAGAGGGGTTTCTTTTTTTTTCCCCCTCAGCTAGAGTTTGATCAAATAGTCTTGTGTCTAGCACAATGGAGATGCCAGAAACCTTTGGCAGGATGAAGTTTGAGGGCAGATGGCTGCAGTGCAGAAGGAAGGACAGAAGTCATCTACAGCAGTTTCCACAGTGAAATCCTTTGAGTTCTCCTGACAGCTGATCTGCTTGCAAGTTGATTGATCCTTTCCTCCCTTTTCTGCTGAAGGTTTTCACTTCCCTGACATACAAACCATTGATTCAGTATTTGGTGTATGGCTGCACTCTAACTAGGATGTTACAAACTTCTGCTGAGGGGTGGGAAATAATTAGATGATGGGGAGGAGGAAGATTTTAATAATAGATAAGTGAATTAGTGTTTGTTACAACAGTAATTGGTAAACCACTTAGAGTTAAAAACACCTAATTTTTACCCTGGTGTTACCTCTGTGCAATCCTGTGAAGCACTTCCTTTCATCTAAGTCTGATTAATAAATGCGTAATATGTTTCAATTTGAATGATTTTGAACATTGGAATATAGAAGCTTCCCTCCCAATGTCTTTCAATGCTGCTTTGCATTGAATGCCTTCTCCCAATGTCATTCAATGCTGCTTTGCATAATGATAAGAATAAAAATGCTTTAAGGGGTATTTTCTCTGGTGTCCTTGTTTTCTTGAGTATTTAAATACCTGCATTCTGCCTATTTTCCTCCATTTTGAGATAATCTTTCTTTTGTAATCCATAGCTTTTTCATTTTTCCATCCTAACTGAGAAGCAGTAGCATCAAATTAGTATGTTTGAAAATAGAAACTCTTGGTTAGCTGGAGAGTATCAAGCAGAATGCTTTTGCTGGGATTAAGAATGTGAAGGCTCTAGTTTTCCACATATTCACCAGTCTAGCAGTTCTCAAGGCTAAACGTGTTATATTGTTCTGATCCCTCCACAGTAATCTTTATATTTCTACCAGGTGTTTCATTGCAAAGCTGATTCTTACCTGCTCAGTGCTTTCCCTTTTGCTTCTCTGTGATATCTTGTACTAATTACTGTACTTAAAATGGGATTGGCCCACTTGCTCAAGAGGGCTTTTCATGCTGTGTGAAATAGGCAGCTCTGACAGCAGCGAGGCAGACTTGGTTTCCAGTGATAGCTCTAGCCAGTGGAGGGCAAAATTGTCTCTTCTATCCCTTCATGGGAGAGTTCTCTTCAGTTAGTAGTTCAAGGGTGTCCATGGAGTATCCAGGGAGTCTTTTCCAGTTGGCTGGTCTACCTATTGGAGTAAATAAATCAGCCATTTCTTTGATACGTTTTGTTCCTGTGTTTCCTAAGTTTTTACATGAAGAGGGAAGCATCCCTGCATGAAGTGGTAGAGTATTTCAGAAATTTTTTCTGCTCTTTTTCTACATTCTGTCTACTAGTAATAAATCAGATTAATTTTTAAGTAATTAATAATTAATACAGTAATTCAAAGGACATCAAATGCCTAAATGCATAATCTGTAAAGTAAATAAGTCAGTCAAGAAAACAAAAAAAGCACATGTTTTTCACATACAAGTGCACACCAAGCATTAGGTGTAAGTATTTTTACTGTAAGAGTGTATAAAAAGGATTGAGTCAGCTGCTTTTATGGTTGAAGAAACTGTCCATGCTTGCCTTGTGTTTGAGGAGTTCAAAGTAGAGAAGAAATAACTGCATTGATAATTCCTGGCTTTTATAGAGTATCCAGGTGTTCAACTGATTCATATACACTTATCGTTGTGAATACTGATAGTAGCTGTGGAGATCAAAGTTGTTTCATCAGTTTGCATTAGCATGGTTTTGGTACCTTTCAACTAAGAAAGAGATGCCTTTTTTTGTGTAGCTTAGCAGTTCATTTGGATACCTGTGTAAGACAGAAGAACATTCAAGCTGATTTTTGCTCACTGCAGTTGCCTTTGGTTGTCTAGTGGGTTTTTGCTTCTATGTCATCTAGTCTGTCATGGTTTAAAGCTGGGCTGGCCATAAGCCCCTGTCCCTCCTCTCTCTATTATTCTCTCTCTCTCTCTCCTTCCTCAAAAGGGAATAGGCAAGAGTTTTATGGATTGGAAAAGAAAGCTCCAACAGCTTTAATGAAAACAATGACAATATGAAATATACACAAAACCAATACTGAACACAACCCCCCTGCTGGCAGTTACATCATTGTCACCACTGATGCAGATGCTTGGGAATTCCCAGACTAAACTCGGTGGCAGACAGGAACCAAATGCAGTAGCTGGGTTCAGAAATACAGGGATTGGGATCAAAGGCAGAACATAGAGTCCTCCTTGGATGCCTGCAGGAGGCAAAAAGGGCAAGAGAGCCAGAGACTGAACCTTGTGGTCCCTTAGTTTTATACTGAATATGACACAGAAGGGATGGGATATACTGTTGATCAATTTAGGGTCACCTGTTATGGCTGCTCCTCCTGATATGTGCAGCCTTTCACTGTACTCCAATGTGCCATACAAGATTTAGCAGTGACCTTGGTCTCCATAGGAGCAAGTATAAGCAGAAGCCTTTCTGCATACCAACCCTTGGTAGTAACTGTAAACATCAAGCGTTATCACTTGTATTTGTGCAAACAGCATCTGGTTCTACTCCATTTACTTCAGAAAGAGTAGTAAATTAGAGACAGAGCTGGAATTAGTTCTGTCTGAACTCAAACTAGGGAATAGTCCCTTACCAATATCCTGATGTAACACAGTATTTTTCATAGCAGAGATCATCTGCAATGGTCAGGGTACTGAATAGTGTAGGATTGCTGTGTACTGTCCATTAGACTTTATTAGAAAACACGTACATGAAGGGTACTCCTCAATCTCTGTAGGTTAAAGGTTCTGGTTGTATCTACAAGGGCAGTAGGACCACTGTAACTGTTACCAGAAACTAGTCATACTCAAGTAACAATGTTGTTTAATGTGAAATATTAAAATGATATCTGTACCAAGTGATATTTTAGTATAAAATGTTTTTTAAATGATGGCTGGAGAGGGCTGTTGCGTGATCAAAAACAATCATATTTTTGTTAGAAGCAGAGAAAATATGTTTAGACATGCAAGATCGAAAAATTTGTTGCTGTATTTAAGAATCTGAGAACCATACTCTCAAATAATATTGTTTTTCTAAGTAACTGGAAGAGTTTTGTTTCACAATTCTAAACAATTATAATATTATGTCTTATTAGGGGATAGCTTTGCCTAATTAGTTTAATAATAGTCTAGGTTTAGCAAGTCCAGTCACTTGCTCAGCTTCTACAATTTATTATTTGGATCACCATTAATTGTGTTGTGCGAATTAGCGGTCACTTGGCTTGGTGTCAGGGTACCTGTTTTAGATTCTTCTTCAAAATATTTCTCTCTTACGGAGAAGATCAGTGTTGTTGATGTATAAATTAACTAATAAGACATTATTTACAGTTTTGTGTACTTTTAAGTGGTTTAGAATGAGACTTTTTGTTGTCAATAGTTGATAAAATTTTGAGGTTATTTTGTGGCTAGGACATTGGTGGGAACTATTTTATTTCCAAGCAAGCTAAAGGGCACTTAAGAATTATATATGCTGAGGTCCTCACACATTTTATTTGTGTATTCTGCTATATAATCTCATTTGGTGGTGATAACCTTCCTTAACTTTTCACCTGGGTGCCTCTTCATAAAATTGTTAAACAAACAGTAAAAAAACTGAAGTAGCAACGGAGGTGTATTTTAAGCCCAATAAATTGGGTAAATGGGAAGTAAGAGCATTTTCCTGTTGGTGATTAGAAGCTTTACCAAGAGGTGAGAGTAGGGTAACAAAGAAATACTCTTCTTAAGTACTTTGAAAGTTAGAGGTGCTTTTAAGGGCATATAATTTACTAGGTTAAACCTTGTTTTCTTGCTCTCTTTAGGATTACCTACACAGATCCTAATACCACTGTTCAACTATAATAGCATGTTACATACACTGATGGTTCTTGGCAAATTATTGCATCAGCCTTAAATGAGCACTAAATTGGTGTGAGTAAAAGGGCTTATGGAGAAATATAATATCTTATGAGAAGACATTTTGACACGGCAGCCAGCTACGTTGGACTTGCACACTTGAGATGCTGTAAAACCTCCACAGGTGAAAAAGAAGAGCAGCTGGGCAACTCCTAGTGATTTAAGTTTTTAGTCAAATGTACTGAGCAATTTTATTTGGTAGTGTGGTTGTGTTATGTTCTTGGCTTTCGTTTTTTAAAGGGCTGCATTAATAGTCTGGATACTGAAATGACTTGGGCCAGATGTTAGGTGTTACCTTCCCCTGAGTATGATGGCTAACTTGTTTGAAATAAGGTGGTGGTGAATTTAATTTTTGATGCCAGAATATCTTTGTTGACACAGTGATTTTTAGTAGAGAAATTGTGCCTGTATCTGAATGTACCCACAGAGACAGGAGGTACAAGGGTAGGACTCTCAGACCAGGAATGCATTCCTTTTATTTGGTCTTAAAACAGCAGCAAAAAGTCAATGACACCGAGAGGCAGACATATATTTAACCTTCCCTGGAGTATCCATTTCAGGTAAAAGTAGTAAGGAAAATGACCTACATATCAATGAATAGAGGCTTAAAGAACATATATGCTTTGCAGTGTTTTTTGAAAATTGAAGTAAGGAGACCAGCTGTAGTGAGAAAGTGAACATGTATATGAACAATGAATGAAGTTAAGTGCAGTCAAATAATTTGGAAGTACCCTAGGATTCTCAGATCTGTAGTTATTTTCCCAGCCTCTCTTATTCTGAGGCTTAGGAAAGCTTCTGACCAAGGCTGACGTGTGTATGTTTGTGGCTGTGTATGACTAGTTGAAACAAAATGACAGTAATGTGATTTGTGAATGGTGGCAGCTAGTCTTAATTTAAAGCCTGCTTGTCATCTGAGCAACTGCAGTTAAGGGGAAGATGCAGAAGGCTCTGTTCACACCTATGAACAGAGAAGTGGTTTCTCCTTTGCAGAGGGTAGAATGGTTTATTGAATGGTGCATCTGTAAGGTGGGCTTACCAAAAGGATGAGAACTCTTTGCTGACGATGAATAGAAAACCTTTTGTCTAATGCTATTTTATTTTTTTTAGTGGAAAGCAATGTAAATTGTGTTTTCCAGAAACCTGGAAAACTAGGAAGGAGGATCTACTGTTAATCAATGGGGAATGCACTTGTAGATCTAAATAAAAAATCAGCATGTTTTTTAGAACAGCTTTGTGTCTCTGAGGAAGCTTGAGGATCTAAAATGCAGTTTTCACATGGTTGCTTTCAGTTCCACTATTCAAAGAACTACACGGACTTGCCAACTTTATCTTCTAGCTTTTAGTGAAATCACATCAATGTGTTGCTTCTAGAGGAGGGAAGGACCTGATTGTGTAACTCAGGAGAGCACTTTAACTTCTGATGTTGATACGTGGATTTTGATAAAAGGGATAGTGTGTTTTAATGTTGTCCTCAACATGATTTTAAACACATTTATATATCTTGGGAGATTTGTAAAATATCTATGCTGTACAGCTAGTATGGAGATCTACCTTTTTTATTTTTAAAGACCTCCTAAGTGTTTGTGTCTAGGTCAGAATGTTGACATGTATAGAATGCCTGTATTGGCATATATGTAGTCACAAAATAGAAGTCTTCAGGAGCATATTTACTTACTTGGCTTTCAAAGAAATTCCACAGCAAACAATTGGATTCCATATCTAAACAGGACATGAGTAACTCTGAGGGTTTGCTGACTAGTGGTAGAGGTAAATTCCACAGTGTACTCCCATTCACCTCTTCTGCCACCAGCCCATGTGCCTTTAGAAGGGGGCATAGGCTTGTCTGTACTATGTTAAATGTTTATTTACATTTAAGTAAATCACTAAGTTAAATACACACAGTATTTAATTTAAATGTAATTATGTAAAGTCAGCCTAGTCCAAACCAGCTAGTTGAATACAGTGTTACTGAAATGGCATGAATATGTTTTTAATCGGAAAACCTGCTTGTTTTCAGGCCTGCTGCAGTCTGTATACTTTCTTTCATGAAATGTGTGGTCAGATGTGCAAAACCATTTGAGCTCCCATTTTCTGTTTGCAAGTATTCTGTTTGCTCAATGTGGTGTTGCATTGCCTTAAGTCTAATGCTAATATAATGAACGATTAGGATAATATGATTATTCCATGCTGTGGATTAAAGATTGGTAAAGATGGCAAGCCAGTGCTGAGCTTTGGGTTTAAAATCTTAGTAGTTGAGTAAGCTCAATTTTGGAACAGCCTGCTTTCTCAGACTTGCAGTGCAGGGTATAGTGAGGAGTTTCCAAACAAGGAAAACTGAAGTTGTCCATGACAGCCATGTGAGAGGACCTATAGTCTATATGCTTTTGATAGAACTGGGTTTTACAATCTTGCCTTCTGCCTCTTCAGTGCTCTCATGCATAAATCAGAATGTTGATTTCTTTAGTACTGTCAAACCATTGTATTGCATTAAAACTTGCTTGGCTAGCATTTTTTGTTCATTCTGAAATTTGCATTTCCCCAGGCTAGATATTTAGTTTACATTCCGGATTACTTATATTGCTTCTTATCTAACTGATTAACTGTCTTACATTGAAGATTAGACATATAAAGCAGTTAATTTTTTTAAATTAGTATATAGATTAATTTTACTGTTTGTTTTTATGGTAGCAGAATAGATATTAACTGTATATGATGTGATGGTCACTTTTTTCTTTTGGAAATTGTAAAGGGGGAAAGAGAAGGGGGTTTGGTAGTCGCCAGATTAAGGAGTGGCTCAATTTTTCATTACAGACTAAACCAGAGATATTTGTAATCCAGGATGTTGTGAGTTGCTAAAGTTGGAAACCTACAACCTACATTTGGAACCACTTAAAATTAGTACTGCCTTTTGAAACTTCTCATTCTAGTGTTTCAATTAAATTGTGTAACATGTTTTATCTCCAGTTGGGAATATTTATGGATCACTATGTATTCAGCCCACCTGAAAAACTGAGACTTCCTTAAGAGCCATTTAAATGATAGAATCTGCATGGCTTTGAATTTGCATGTTCACACTTAGCTTTGTGTAGAATGAGAAACTAGTTGAAAATACGTATTCTTTTAGAATCTTATTGTCTTGTCACTTCTGTCCTGCCTGTTACTAACATCAGTCAAAAGCACACCATGCAATCTTGGTATCTGTGGTTGGCCAAAAAATTCCAAACACATAAGCTCAAGATATGGATAGCAGCCCCCAAATCCTGAAATACGCTGGGTCTTGTTTATATGGTGAAGGCATTAAATATGATCATAAAATACTAACTCTTTTTGGATCAAATAGTCAATAATTGTAATTTTTCATCTATTGAATCGTTTTGGTGTCTGGTGTTAATCTTAGCACTTGCTCTGGCTTTATACTGAGAGATCTCTTGGCTGCTAGGCAGGTTCAAAACTGGGATTTGCAATTTTGAATTTGTGTGTGAACCCTCACCTCCCACTTACAAAATCACTCCTGTCATTGCAGTTTTCTGTTTTTGGTACAGCAGATGACAGTAAATGTGTTTAATGGTAGGAGGTGATAAGAGACAAGAAAAATTACCAGGGAGAAAAGAAAACAAGGTAAAGGTAGTAACAAATTATTCTACTTTTTGCTACCCACACCAGAACTTGTTTAGGACTATTGATTCTGTAGCCACAGACTATAGGAGAGAATGTGTATAATGAACAGGTTTAACAAAAAGGTGAGTGATATGTCTGTCTGCACAAGAGAACTTGCCCTGTGCCACTGCTCAGGCCTAAAACATGAGTGGTAGGAGGCCCCATGCAAGGAGAAAAACACTAATGTAGATAATTATGGATTCAGCTGCAAAGGAGGTAAAGCTTGGAAAGAATTAGTGGATCTCCAGCACAGGGGGCATCTGGAACTGAATAGATGGTTTAAATCACTCAGTAGTGATCAGTGAGACTCATTGCTTAGGTCATAACAGCCTTTAAAAATTAAAAGGACTAATTTAAAACAAAGTATAAAGCAAATTGTTTCTTTTTTTAAGAAACCATTGCTGCTATTTACCTGTTGAGTAAACAAGGTGGAAGAAAGTCTTCCCTACCTTTTGATGTAAGGAGAAATCTGTTAAGTGTTGCTGTTAAGTGTAGAAACTAAGAAATTAACTTCTGAACAGTTGTTTTATGGAGCATTTTGTGACATCTTCAGCATGTGTGCAGCAGTCAGAGTCTTGAAATAGAAAGGATTGTGCAGAATGGGGTTCTGCTGCTGATTTGATTCTTAAAAAAAAACTTCAGAAAATTATTTCTGTTTTTTGTTTTACTCCTGAGCATTAATCTGTGATGCCTGTAGGGAAAGCAAAATATTAAAACCTATAAAGTGAAATGAGATTAGAGTCATGCAGAGTACTTATTTTAACTTTTCTCAAGCATCATTCTAGCACTTACTGAACTGAATAGCAAAGTAGCTTGGTATCATATCAGGAATAATGTTCTAAATGTTCAAAGGCTGTCATTCCGTAGGAGGAGTGTAGTACAGATAGAAATCCTCTTTTGTTTACTTCCAAGGTTTTAGTAGAGGGGATAAGGAGACTAGTGAAGTGTGTGTTCAAGTGTTAATTTTTTTAGAACTGTAAAAAGACAGGAATAGTGGCATAACTCAGGATGCTTTTGCTTAAAATTGTTGACCTTTCTGAAACTAATTCATAGCGATAGGAAATAACAGGGAGTAATGCCCTTCCAGACTAGGATAATATCTCTCTGGTGTTTGTAATTCTAAATACTAAAATAGAATTAATCTTTAATATCTATCAGATGAGGCAGAGATTTCCTGAACTGCATTGCTGAAAAATTTCTGTTCACAATGTTTTCTGGCTTCCAGATTCTTAGTTTTCCCACTTGTTTAATGTCTGCTTTGGTTTTCTTAAGCTCAATGTTTTATTAACTTTTTTTTTTGTTGTTGTTGTTGTGAGGGAGTGCTTACCCAGCAGAAAGCAAGGAAGTAAGACTTCTTAAAACTAGATGATTGCTTCTTTCTCATTCTTACATGTGTGTGGTAGTCATTGCTGTGGTGTGGAATTAAAGTATTTAATTCTCTTCCGCTCACCCCACCAGTGCTCCATATCAGATGGGGAATTTTTTCTCTGATTTTGCTGGGATTGCCAATGTAGGAGCTTTGGCAGATTTAGACCCAGTGCTTTTATGTTGTGACCAGGAGTGAATGTTTTTAATATAAGCAGCTTTGATTGCTTGTTTGTCATTTCTTCTGACTGTAAGGATTATTGATATTGTGGATATTTGATGTTGACAACTGTATTGGGGGGTTTTATCTGTGATAGGGATTACTATTTAAATGTGAATTGTTATTATTCAAAAAAGTTGAGGCCTAATGTCTGCTCTCACATTATTTTAATTTTGATATTTATTCCTCTGAGAAGAATTTATATTCCATTTTTCATTCTATTTTACATCATTTTACAGAAGTGTTACATTTTGTTTGCCTGTTACCTTAGTGCAGGAAGGAAAGCAATAACCTCACAGTCCAGTAATAATTGGAATTAAACAGAGTTAGTCATTTAACGTGATCGTTTCATCACAGTTCCTGAAGGCTTGCAGCTGATCATTTTGAATCTCATAAAATTATTTTACTCACCCTACACAGGTCGAGTAAAAAGCCACATCAAGTTAATGAATCCTTTTCTTTGCAATGAGCAGAACGTGGCATTTGCTTTTGTTCTAGCAGACATGAAATCACGGGGTGTTGGAGGCAAGTCCGCTATTGACTCTGTGCACTGTGTTTCTGAGGACTTTTACTCCACCCAACACATTATGCGGGCAGACTGCAACATACTTGTTAAAACTTGTTTTTAAATGATTCATTTTTTTTCAAAGCAGTAATAAAGAGAAAATAAAAAATAGCTCTCTATTCTTTATTAGCATAAATGAAAGAGAAACAGTAACTAAATCCTTTTGTGGCCTGGGGAAAAGAAACAAAAATAGGATGAGTCTTCAGCCTCTTCCAAGTCAGAAGTTGAACTGCTGATTTTAATTCTACCTTGTCTTGCTGAGGCACAAACTGTGTGCTGCTTTTCCACTACATGATACTACAAAGAGAAGCTTAATAGTGGGGAAGTAGAGATGATTAATAATGTCACTTCTAAACTTTAAAAGTAATGAAAGTTTCATTTCAGGACTAGCAAAGTTCTGCAATTTAGGATCTCTCTTTATTACTACTTGCAAGGTTGGATTCGTTGTTTACAGCGTTGGTGCTGGTCCTGCTTTTCCTTATAGTAGTCAGTCATTCCCTTGCTTCCTCACCATCTGAACTTGTTTCATGTTAGCTTCTCATTTTCACCTGCTTTGTTTGAGTTTGTTTGTTTGTGTGTCTAATAGCTTTTTCAAAACATTTTTGGCCTTTAATTTTTCTGTCGTGTGTAACACCATCTATTTTTCTGTGGTGTTTGGCTACTGTTACTCTAAGAGCTTGTTTTATATAGTTCTGATTTACTTTTTTCTTTAGTAGCAAAAATACTCAACTACTGCTGTTGCTCAGGCTTGAGAATCATAGATTCACATTGTATCTTAGGTTGTAAGGGACCTCAGACATCATCTAGTTCCGCTGTCCCCTACCATAGGCAAGGATACCTCTTCCTACACCATGTTGCCCAGGATCCTGCTCTTAAATACTTCTAGGGAGAGAGGGGATACCCAAAACTTTTCTGGGTAACCTGTTCCAGTGCCTCACCACCATCAGAGTGGAGAATTTCTTCTTAAGGTCTAACCTAAATCTACCCTCTTTAGCTTGAAATAACTTCCCCTTGTCTTAGTACTGGAGTGCCTCAAAAGAAGTCGCTCTCTAGCTTTCTTATAGGCCCCCTTCAGGTACTGTAATATTGCTATCAGGTCTCCCCAGAGCCTTCTTCAGGCTGAACAGCCCAAATTCCCTCAGCCAGTCTTCACAGGAGAGGTGCTTCATCCCTGTGGCCCTCCTCTGGATTCATTCTAACAGTTCCATGTCCTCCTTGGACACTGCAGAACTGGACACAGTACTCCAGGTGAGGTGTCACAAAAGTAGACNTAACTTCCCCTTGTCTTAGTACTGGAGTGCCTCAAAAGAAGTCGCTCTCTAGCTTTCTTATAGGCCCCCTTCAGGTACTGTAATATTGCTATCAGGTCTCCCCAGAGCCTTCTTCAGGCTGAACAGCCCAAATTCCCTCAGCCAGTCTTCACAGGAGAGGTGCTTCATCCCTGTGGCCCTCCTCTGGATTCATTCTAACAGTTCCATGTCCTCCTTGGACACTGCAGAACTGGACACAGTACTCCAGGTGAGGTGTCACAAAAGTAGACAGGGAGAATCACTTCCTTTGATCTGCTGGTGATGCTTCTTTGTATACAGCCCAGGATATTGTTGGCCTTCTGGGTTGCACTCATAAATTGCTGCATCATGTTGAGCTTGTTGTATACCAACACCCCCAGGTCCTTCTCAGGACTGTTTTCAATCCATTCACCACCCAGCATGTATTTGTGCTTGGGATTACCCCTGGAGTTTGTATGGGCCCAGTTCTCAAGCCTGTCAAGGTCCCTTGACAAATGAATGGTGTGGTCCTCACTAGGACAACATTTGAAGGGAGCCAAATAGATTATAAACAGAGTTAAACACAGATCGCTTCTTTAAAGAAATAATGGTACCAGCTCATCAGCATTTAGAACATGCTATTTCTGGATCTCTACTGAATTATTTCTCCTCTCCCCGAAGGTTTGAATTACAGAAAAAATAAAGCCAGACTTTGACTTTATTCTGTGACTAGGCTTTTTTTCCTAAAAGTACCAGGTGTCTGATCAGTAGCATGTGCTGGCAAGCATGAGTTTCATCGTAGAGGAGCCTTTAAATAAGCTTATTTTTCAGCTTTCATGAGCTACGAAATGTGTGTTTTGCGTTTTCCATTTCAGCTGGGCAATGCTAGGTAGTGTTTAGTTATTTCATTACTGATTTAAGGCAAAGATATGTACGTATTTTTCTTCAGGCTTTTAAGGGCTCAAGTTTAAGTGGTAGATCATTATTCTGTGCATCCAAAGTGAAGGGTGATTAACTCCGTCTGGGTGCATGGAGTGTAATTTTAGAGGCTACAAATGTTGTTACAACTCAGGTTAAGGTTTAAAGGTGAAAGTTTGGCTGAATGAGTTTTACAGCTTTAAGTTAATGTACGCAAACAAAGAATCTCTTGTTTTCTACCTATTTATGTCTACTGAGCAAGTAGTTTGTGAAGATTGTGCAGTTTGCCATAAAGTTCAGACTACAACCTTTTTACTTCAATTTAGAAGTCCCATTAAATAAACAGATTCTAATGCAACTTTCATTTAGGCTGTTCATCTGCTGGATGTAAAGTGAAAAGATAATTACTATAAACTAAGTGATAATGATAAACTAAATGATAATGGCTTTAAGCCATTACAGTTTAGCTTTTAACACTAGCGTACTTCTATAGATTTCTTCATATGCCATTAAGTAATTTGAAGAATCTGTTGAGGTAAAACCTTAATAAAATTCCCTTAGTGTGTTTAAGCTTTTTTTTCAGGTAGTTTAAAAGTTGCATTAGTTACTTGGCTTTTCACTCAGTTCTCTGACTTAACACTTCCCTGAAAACCTGAGTTCAGCAGTATGTGTGAAGAGAATGTCTGAGTTACATAGATGTTATAGAGAAAAGTTGGAATTTATTTAAAAGTTATTAGCCTGATTCATGATGTTAAAATACGTAAGTAATGAGAACACATAGGACAGGTCCCTGTCCATATGTACATCCCCCCCCCCCTCCAATTTTTTTAAGACCTAAGCAGTTTAGAAGCTTTTTTGTGTTTCTGTTACCAATTTAATTTACACTGTAAATCCACTGTTTAGGTTTTGTCTGAAGTTCTGTACACAAGGCTTTGCTGCTGTATTTGAAGAAATGATCTGGTCTGATAGCAATCCCGATTGCAAAAGCCAGGGTGTATAAATAGAATAAAACACAATGGAAGTGATTAATGGGAATAAAAATAAACAGCTTTTGGTCTCAGTAAATGATACCTTTAAAGAACAGCAGCCTTGTCGAACATAATTAAAGTTGTAAGAACTCGGGTAGGGTGAGTGGGCTCTATTCTCTGAGGTCATGGTGGAAATACAGAGGTCAGGGTTTTGCACTTAGTCTTGTGTAAACAGTGTCATGCCCTGGTAACTATAAGAATTGATTTAACAAGGTTAAGCTAATTTAAAAAGAAGAAAAACAAAATCCTATTCTCCGCCGCGCCCCCCCCACGAAATGTGCACTCATATCAAAATATGAGCACAGCTTCTAGATTCTTGTTCTACCAGTTAGTGGTGACAAGAGAAAAATGAGCAGTACAGATGTCTGTTTATGCCTGCTGGGGTGTGCTTGTTGCCACTGGGTGAATCTGTGCAGTCAGACTTTGTACAATATCATCTTCGAAGCTTTCCTAGAACCTGTTCTTTAAATCTTCAGGTAGGCTATTGCTTGTGTTTGCATACAGCTCAAAATTGCACTTGCTCGAACTTTTATTTCAAGTTGCTTTTGGTGTGGAGCTTGTGTGCTTATCCTTTTTGAGTTCTTAAATGGTGCTGTATATCTCCTCAATTAAACCCCACTGTTTGTGGAGTTTGTCTGCTGTTCCTTTCATTAGCGGTTTGGATTATGTATCCAGACCTGTATTTGTACACAGTAGACAAAGAATTGGAGGGTGTGGAGGTATCCTAACATTTCTCCTTTCTGAATTACACACGTTTTCTTTCTTTGTCTCTGCTTCATCTCTGACTCTTTATGTCAAACCTCCTTTCATTATGGTACAACGCCAAATGGAGGCAACGGTCAGCGCCAGATGTAACACATCTCTGACTACTAGTGGGGTGATGGCTGGCAAAACCTGTAAGAACTCAAATGAAAACTGAGTTGTGGAATCTGGCCTGGAAAGCACAGGCTTCACTCCCTCTCAGAAGTTTCAGTAGGCAGAATTGCTCAAGCTTTCATATTTTTCAGGTTTTGTCTTGTTGATTGGGGATGACCAGTTAGAAATTACTGGTTGTATAGGCTGTTACTTTGTTAGTACTGCAGCATGAGGAGGGCTGCAGGCCCTGGGAGAAGAGAAAGGATGGGCCTTCAGCACAGTAATAAAATATGTGGAAGAAATGCTGTAGTTCTGAGCTCCAGCTTTTATGCAGGTCAGCTTTAACTGTTGTAAATGAATGTAGTTCCAGCGAAGTCAACGAGCTGATGTCAATTTACTTAAGAATCTGTCCAAGTAGATGTGCAGCTGGAAAACTCAAAAGACAAGTGCTTAGCCACAGGAAAAGTTCAAATCAGTTAGGTGTTTTGTATTTGTTTTTTTTCTCCTTTTCTGAGACAAAAGTTAGTATTCCTACATCATGATTGTGTTTATTGTAAGTACAGGGTTTTTTTATTCACAAGCAAAACATTTATGTACTGTTGCTGTTTTGGAAACAAAGGGATAATAGATTCTTCAGCTTCCCATTCCATATCTTCTTTTTACTAATAAAATAAGTGGGTGATCTGGGCTGAGCTAAGGAATAGGTGACACCACAAAACTGTCAGTCATCATTCAGCGTGACTGACAGCCTTAGGGGCTTCTGCTGGAGGAGTTGAAGATGGCTCTTAATAGAGACCAACGCTTGCCTTCACCTTTTACAAAGTGGAGACATCAGGTGTCCTAGGGTTTTTGGTATGTTTAGTAAAACCAAAATCAACTCTATTAACTTGGAAGAGCTTACTTTGCTGTGTTATAGTTGACTTCTACAGCAGAAGCAACAGGATATAGACTTATTTACACCTGGTGAGGCTCATGAGGATGTATGCTGTCCATTCAAAACAGACTTGGCTCAGCCTGGTCTCTGTAGATGTGAATACACGTTAGAGAACTGCAAGACTATTAAACTATTCTGATCAAGAAATAATAGCCTTACAGGTAAAATGGAAGTCGTGGTCCTTTTAACAATCTAGGTGAAAAAGCTGGTGATTTCAAAAACCACATTGTGGTAGTAACTATGCCGTTAAAAGTTTCCTAATTTAATGTTTTTGAGTAATGCTGCCCATGAGTCTCAGACGGAACTTGGATTCTTTTAGCACCAGGTGATGCACTAATCTAAAAAATATGTGTAAATAAAAGAAAACTTGTATTTGTGTAGCATACTATGTGAAATCTTTTGTAATTGTGGAGCAAATGAGGAAAGATTCTAGCTCACTGTTGGTTTTGTTGTCCTTAGCACTTAAGCACTACCTGGAAATACTAAGACTAGACCCAACTGATGCAGTGATTTGGTTAGCTGGATTTAATGTTATTGTAACTGTTCACAGGATTGGAAAAAAAATTATTCAGTTTGAATTGCATCTCTTCACTCTCCAGTATTTTGGTTCCTTCTGTAAGCAAACATATTGAAGAATCTTGCACAAGGCGCTTTGCATACCAAGTGTCTGTATTTGCACTAAATGCAGTCATGCAAAACGCTTACTCTTTAATGCTAATTTCCTATTTTTATTTTTTTTTATCGGACAGCATTCTGCAGGCCTTATTTCTGGAGCTACCTCTTGTTTCAGACCAAGAGAATAAGGATCTTGTTGCTTTCCCTCATCCCCATGCACTTTCAGTGAAATGTGTAGCCTGGGATGTCTTTGGATGTTTCCAAGTGGTAACAAGTATCACACTGGTTTTTAGCTTTTCAGTTAATGGTTGACAGTCCCAGGTGGAAGGCATCCTGGTTGACTCTTGAAAACTACTTACTAGCTAAGACTCATAAGAGGATCTTTGAATCATCATGCCTTGCATCTGTCAGCTGTAGGACCTCAGAGGATGTAAAGAAAGACAAAGCCAAATAGGAAGACTGCTCAGGATCGATTATTGTCAGATAATAAGAGTGATGGAGGGTTTGAGACCTGTAAGCAGTGATATGGTCTCTGCTAATTATTCAAACACAATCCATGTATGCAGGATTTCCCTCTGCAGTTCATTCGTTCTTTCCTCATCTGAGATTCTCTGTTGTGGATGGTCTTGTGGGATGCTGTGACAGAAGATTTCTTACTTTCACTTAGTTGGTTCTGTGGTTGCTCTGTCATTTAATGTTTTGCTTAGTTCTTTGCTGTTTGTTTTGGTTTTTTTAATAGTCTACCCAGACATTTTGCTTGCCCTACCCTGCTTATAGGGATTTATTTTAATTACAGCTTGAGTTAACTTTTTTGATCATGTTAAGGTATGTCTCTAAAATACGTATGCATTTTTTTAAGGTCAGGTATTGTATAATGCATCTGGTATGTTTTGGATTGTGTCTAGTTCCATGGCAACTGTTAAACAAGATTACGCTTATACATACAGTGTAGTGTATGAAATTTATTATTTTACTTTCAGGTTTCATACTGAGTTAATAACTGTTTTTTCCACGTAAAAAAGAAGAATTATACCCTTGGGGATAAAGTAGGATCAAAAGCCACTTCTAGGTAAGAAGATGGGCTGAACACTGTCAGTATAAATACTGTAATTTTGCTTGTATTTGTACCTAGAGAAATGACCTGGTAGTCCTGAGTGCTAGTACTCAAGGTTTGAGGCAGGTATCAGACAGGACTCTTTCCTGCAAAAAGTTGTCTGTGTCATTAGGGACTGAGATTAGTAGGGACCTGTCTGTATCCAGGGCTGAATTAAAGTGAAGGCAACAACATAAAATTTTATCCTTGAAGAATGTCAAAGAAGTATAGAATGGTTTGGATTGGAAGGGAACTGCAAAGGTAATCTAGTGCAACCTCTCCTGCAATGAGCAGGGACATCTCCAGCTAGATCAGGCTGCCGAAGGAGGAGAAAATATTCCTCTGTGAGGATTGCCAGCAAGGTTCTGTGTAAGACTAGTTTTCATGGACACAGCTCAATTCCACAGGTCTATATATCTGCCTTGTAAGCAAATAGAAATAAAAACATTAAATAATCAAGAAGATTCTGGAAAAATCTGAGAAGTAAACCGGGGCTTCTTTCTGAGTGGAAACCTGGCTGGAGGATCAAAATCTTTAAAAATAGTTTCTATCAGTAACTTTACATTTAAACTAGCATTTGGTTCATGTATTTACCAGCTCCTGCTAGTGTGCTAATGTGTGGGATATTAGCAAATTAGCAGTGTGCGAACTCTGTTAGAATTAGCTGGAATCTAGAAAAAAGCAAAGGTTTTTTTCACTTCTGTTTCACATTGAGTAAAGATGCTTTTACGGGCTTTTTTCATTTGACCTAGTGTACATGCCACTAGTTTATGCAATGGTGAAGTCTAACTTAAGGTTCAGGTTGGTTTTGTGTTTTTGTTTTTAATGGCTGTGTTGTTTTATTACTTTTTGTTGCCTTCCCTTGAGTTGTTGTGTTTTTAAGGGGTTAAGAAATCACTAATTAGCATGCCATGAAAGCCATGGAAGAGGATCACAGCACCCAACTGTCAGGAGCAATAGCAGTCTGGGAAGTATTCAGCAGTTGAGCTAATTAATGCCTTTCTGTGTTAGTCTGTTGATGTATTGGGCAGCCTTAATTATGTGCATTCTGTAAAAAGTAGATGCAACTCAAACTGTATTTGTTTTTAGCATGAAGAGTCTGAAGAACAAGATTTATTCTAAAAGCTACATATTGGCTTCCACAATAATACTTTACCTTTTTTTGGTGTAGCCTTGGAACAAAATACTACATTCAACAACATGAAAAGAAAATTACAGAGTGTATCCAGTATTATCTTGCCATCATAAGGAAGTGGGTTTAGTTTCATAGTTGAAGGAATGTTGTGTTAGGAATAAATATTTTATATATCCCTTAGCAATAAGGCACTGGTTCCTTTTGTTGTGTTTGTGTATATGTGTGTACATTCAAATCTGTGACTCATTAGTGTCACAAACAAAATTATCACAAAATGATAGAATTCTTTATCCTTCCTTCATTTATTTCCTGTCATAGATTGAGAACTACTGGAATTTACTTAATGGAATATTGACTACTGATGTATAGAACTCAACAAACATATGATTTGTTAAAATATTGTGTCTTTCCCTTGATAGGGTTCATTCAGTCACTTCGGGGTGTAGCAGGGAATGTGAATTAGAGTTGTTTCTCCATCATAGGGGCACTAATATGCTGTTAGGCTTCAAAAGACAGAACTTTTGCAAACAGCAAAAAATACAGTTGGATTTTATGTATGTGTCTCTATTACTATCTTATTTTGGATTTGTACAGGAAGTGTCAGAAAGGTCTTCTTATTAATCATGTAACTCATGTAACTGAAGTCTACAACATTGCACATTTTCTCAACATAACTTATAAAGCCCAACAACTTTTCAATTTTAGTAGCAGCACGAAGAGAAGAATTGTATAATTTCTATTTAGTGATATTTTTCTAGTAACTGGTTTGAGATACCTTCACTACAGCAGAACATCTTAACTATTCTGGTTGTATTTTTTTTATCTTTTTCACTTTGAACAGACTTAAGGAGTAAACCTTTTAAGCAGAGATTATATTAGTTTCTAAAGATAAGGTCTGTCTTTGCTTCCCTGTGTTCTAGGAAATGAAAACAATTTGTCATGGGAAAAGACTTCAAAGTTAAGTCTGTAAATTTGATAAATAAAATCATGCAGAAATCATTAAGTACTTGCTAGAACAATTAAGTCAGAGGCTCTGTATGGCAGATGGTTTGGGGGCACTCATGTTTCAGTAATTGTCATAATTGAGGGAGAAAGGGGAAATAAAACTGGGACTGATCTAGTATGAGAGTAGATACATGAAGTTTTGTAGCATTTTTGAACTGGTACCTAAATAGCCAGTTGACCAGTTGACTTCCTGTTTCCAGTCCTTCAGAAGTTCAAGCTTTCTCTGTGTTGCATTTTTTTTATCTTTTTTGGTTTTTTTGTTTGGCTGGTTTGTTTTGGTTTTTTTTGGTTTTTTTTTTTTTTTTCATAGTTGAGTTCAGAAGCTCATAACTGTCTTGGACAACATTCTTCACCTATATTGTCTTTTCTTTCTTCAAAAGGCCTTTCATACAAAAGAAAGAAATCCTACCATAATTGTTTTGGTGATTATCTTGGTGTGTTCTGAGCATAAATATAGATTGTTCTTAATACATTCAAGTAGCAGAGATCACTGGATAGTAAGGAATGTTTCTTAAAGTTAATGCATAATTATGTTGCTGACTACCTTGGTGTTATTTTGTTCTAGCTCTGGAGCATTGACTTGTTATTTAGTGGATCATTAAACCCCAAACTCAAAGTCAGTTAATTGCCCAAAGTGAAGTAAAAGTGTCTGTTTCTTCCTGCCAAAATATTTGTCTTGTATCAAATTTCTTTTTGGAGATAGGTAGAAATACTAACTTCTTCTACACCACAAACTCCCATATTCTGCACTCAAAATACCAATTTATTTACTTTGAAATAGATTAATCCTTGCGTAACATACAAATATGAGTCCACCTTC
This sequence comes from Upupa epops, assembly GCA_013397515.1. Lineage (NCBI taxonomy): Eukaryota > Metazoa > Chordata > Aves > Bucerotiformes > Upupidae > Upupa > Upupa epops. Next base: position 549,349 of record VZRI01006872.1, read on the forward strand.
ATCCTTCTTATTTTTGATAATTTTCAGTAACTCCTCTTAGACAGGCCTTTAATCCTCTGGGACTGTTTGTCTCCATCATTACAAATACTAGTTTAGGCTTGCTAGAGAAAGGGAGAATGTTTTCTCTGAGAAAAGCTTCACCATTAAATAAAAAATCAAGTGTCTGAATGTTATTAAATTAAGGAAACTATATAATCAGGAAAAACATTATAGCATTTCATGTGTGTATTTAAACAGCTTGTTATAATGTTGTTATTTTTAAAATATTTTTTTTACTCTACTGGAACTGGAAATGATATTTTAATATATATATATATGTGAAACAATTTTCCCTCTTATGTGTGTTTCTAAGACTTTTTTTTTGAATCCTTCTACATCTGTTTGAGACACTAATTAAATCATTCCTATGGGAAAGCTGAAGTAAGGCAGTACTGTCTGCATCCTCATTTCCTATCTCTTAGCCTTTCTTGAGTTTGCTGTGTGAATGCAAGGCTACAATGCTCCTAGTCCCACTCTTTCCATGAAAGATGTGCCTGTCCATGACAACAAACTGAACTTAAATTTTGCATGAAGTATTTGTTACAGAACAATATTGCTTTAACCTTCTATATAATGTCAGAAGCTGCCTTCTGTATTTTTTTTGCCAGGTCGTGAAAAATAAGTAGAAAGCAAGTAAAGTAGAAAGTTTATTTTACAGCTAAAGGTAGTTGACTTCAGGGGGGAAAAAAAAGTCTGGAATTAAGTTTTTTAAGGTAAATGATGACATTCATAGTGTAGTGTTTTACAAGTTGTTTATAGTGCTAGCATTGAATACACAACATGTAGTTTTCACAGGTCTTTTGTTTAAGAGATTGTGTAAATGCAAAACCAAATCATGTACCTTTTTATATACCAAATAAAACTAAATATTACGGAAGATACTGTAAAGGTGGTGATAGTTCCATATTATTCATGTGGTTCCATTATACCCAACTATGAACTTCTTAGAAGTCTCATGTGGGGTGATTGTGGCTTACTGCTCACCATTTAGGATCCCACTTAAAGAAAAAACTGAAGATCGATGTTTTTTCTCATGAGAGATTGCAGTGGAAATGACTTGTAGCTTTGTTTCATTGATATTTTATATATCTTTTTTTCATGTACAGTTTTGGTCGGAGTTAGGACTTACCAGCAGATTAAGGTCTCACTAACTTCTCTAATCAGAATGTGAGTTGTACCTTACTTTCAGGTGTGTCCTATGGAATCTTTTCAGAAATGCTTTCCCTTCCAGCACATTAACTGTAGAACTTGAAACAGCACGGGTGGAAAAAGCTCTTAAGGATATACTCTCTGTTCCAGTAGAGGCATGGTTATAACCAATGAATCTTTCATAATTAAAGAAGCAACTGTATGACTCAGATTTTGTGCTAGGCAGGTGGAATGCTTTGTTGTGGGTAATTAAATTACAGTTCTGCTCTTAAATCTTGACTGTTTTTCAAGGAGTTCTCCCACCATATGTATTACCTGTGATAAGACCAACCTTGTCTTTGTTTGGCTTTTGCATTCCTTTCTTCATGAATAACAACCAAGATTATTTGAGCTACATGTCTGTCCTCTCGGAAGATAGATATTCTTTGTTAAGTGTCTGCTTCTACCTTAAAAGAACAGGATTCAACAGTTGCTTCTTTCAGTTAAATTTCTTAATGGGGGGGAAAAAAATAGGGCAGTGGAATAGGCTCTGACTTTCTAAATGTTCTAAGTGTTTGTGAAAAGAAAAGTGAGCCTTTGTGCTCCTTGCTACCCAACAGCTGTTTAATGTTGTTGCTACAGCTTTATCAACAATGAATGAGCAGACTAATCCTAGGAAAAAATTAAGATATAGATAATTTCTGAATTTTTTTTGCATATACTTGTTGAACATGCCCAGTTGGATGCCATTTAATAGCTAATGCTTATTTCTGCATAAATACAAACTTGACTTTGTTTGTAATGCATTTATTTAGTTATTTCATTAAATTCTAGATATGTTTAACCTGGCACACTCTGTTGAAAATACAGTCTGTTATAATGGTAATATTTTTATTCCAAAACCTGTTTTATTTTTGGTGACGATTTTTTTTCTCACTGCAAGACTTCCTCTTAGTAGAATTTACCCATTTTGGTTTCATGGTTTCTGAAGCATTCCATATTCATGTGTTTTCACTTGAGAGTGCATTAGGAATGCCTAATCTGTGTCTGTTGCCATCAAGCATTTCTCAGTTGTAAATTCAAACAATCAAAACAGATACATTTAGATGAAAGCATTTAAGAATTGAGTCAATTACTGAAAACTTAGATTGCATTAGTAGGAAGTAGACATGCTGCAATAGAAGAGGGAGGAGCATGAGCAACCATTACTTCCAATTTCAAATGGTGTGTCCGTGAGAAAACAGCACTATCTTGTGTTAGTTCTTACAAGAAAGCAAAAGCAAAGATGCAGAAGAACTCTGACAGGAAAACCATCAGATTTTTGCTTTTCACCTGTTAAGGTCATCTGTCCACACGGGGCTTTGCTTTTGGTTAAGTCCTCATCTACTATAGGCTGTAAAATAGCAGCAGAAACTGCAAACTCTGGACTAGCATCAGTTAGTTTCATGTGGTATGTGGGGAAAAAGTGTCATGTATTATGGATTTGAATTCATAATGTACTTCTCTTGTGTTTATATTGAATTTGTAAGTGGTATTTCACAAAACCCATCACCGTTCTGCTGCTGCCAAAGTGACTAATATATAGATCTATTGACACCATCTGTCTGAGGAATCTACAGCCACTCTTTCGAAGTCTGGGTTAGTTCTCAATAGAAAAGCATTCTTTGTAGGAGGATTTACTTGTGTTCTTTTCTTTCTTTTCTGTTCCCTCTCCCTTCCCAAGGATCTCTAGTAGTGATTCATACTGGAATTTCCCACAACTCCCCCTCACCCCAACTTCCTCTTGCACTTCCAGTAAATTTCTCTGTTGATTCTCCAGTATTCTGTATGTTGGCACATTTTACCACAGAATAGGAGCTATAGGGCAATCTGGACAGAAATGAAACATGAGTGGCTCATTTTATAGATAATTCCTTTAAATAGTTTTGTTCTTTTCAAAACTGTTTGATGTACCAAGATAATGTTTTTAGAATTTAACTGGTGATGTGCTAACTAGATTTAAGTTTTTCTATGACCAAACAGAAGTGTTGCAGAAGACACTTTTATTACTGCTAGTGGAAGTTAAACTGTACTTTATGGCTAAATTTATTTAAAAATTATTCTGGTTGAGAGGTATGAGGGTGTTTGGGAGGAGGAAGGCATGCAGAGGTTAATACAGAGTTCCAGTAGTAACTATGCTGCTCAGTCTTGCCATTTGTGGTCAGCAGAAGCAGGATGATGCCCAAGGCAAATTGTGTTGCTAGTGGAGATGATTTAATGGACCATTATATACATTTCCATTAAAATTCAAACTTCTGTAAAGAAGATATTCTGAAGTGTAATGGAGCTTTACCTTGCAGCTCAGTGAGCCCTTCACCAATATCCATGAAGATCAGTCTCTAGAGCAATATGGACTGCTTTGTCCCAGGTTAAAGCTTGTATTTATGCACTGTAAATGAGGACCTGGCCCAGACGGGAGAACAGGTTTATAGCTTTAGCTTGAGCTGATGTAAGAAGCTTTATTAAAAAACTGCCAAACAAAAAAACTGGGAGTGGGGGGCAGAAGCAACAACAAACAACAAAAAGCCCCCACCCCAAACAAGGACGGGCAGAGTTGCATGTTGAAGCAACTTTGACCTTTATGTTTAAAATACGGCTTAAGCACACTTCTGTCAGCAATGTATATGCTTCTATTAACTATGCTTAGTACTTCCTCAAGTTTAGTCACATTTTCTTTCTTATTTATGAAATGGTGTCTTGAATATATCTTCACATATCAGACAGAAGAACTTGTCATCTTTATGCAGCAAACTGATGACCTTGGATTTATTGGGAAAGAGAAATTGTTCTATATTGGGTTATAAGAGGGAGATGGTAGTCTATATTGGCTCACCAAACTCCTGTGACTTCTTGTGGAAGAAAACATTCTAGTTAAGGAGTGTAAGCGAGGCTGAAGGACTGCAATTCTCTACTTATTTATTTTGTTACAGGTGCAATTTTGAATTGTAAGATAAGTGATTTTTCATCAAGGTGAATGAAAAAGTACGATCTCTTCTATTTAGTAAATGAGTAATTCATTCATAGCTTCATAGAATGGTTCAGGTTGGAAGGGACCTTAAAGATCATCTTGTTCCAACTTTGCTGCTCTGAGCAAGGACACTCCTTGCTAAACCATGTTGCTCAAGGCCCCATCCAGTCTGGCCTTGAACAGTTCCAGGGAGGGGGCAGCCACAGCCTCTCTGGGCAACCTGTTTCAGTGTCTCACCATCCTCATCATGAAGAACTTCTTCTGACTTCTAGTCTAAACCTCCCTTCTTCCAGCTTGAAACCATTACTCCTGGTCCTACCACTACAAGCCCATGTAAAAAAACCTACATTTCATATCTCAGTTCCCTTTAGCCAGTTTTGTTTAAAGATGGGCACTGAGACTGTAGGAAGACAGAGGTGAGATACCTGAGACACAGTGTTTACTTAAATCCACTTACAGCATGCCTGGGGTGTAGTGTCTTGTTTAATAGTAGACCTGCTTCTAGTCATTATCACACAGTGTCATGTTCTTAGAGCTTGAGCAGTTAAATCTGTATAAATCTTGTTAAATGCTCACTGAGGTAACTGATTTGATTAGGTATGTATGTAGTCACATTCTGTTAGGGGTAGAGTTCTACCCCTAACAAAGGATCTAAAAACAACAAAAAAAACCCTATCTATGCACTTTTCCCAGTACTACATTAAGTTTCCCAGTTTTCAAAGCAGCTTTGAGGATTTAGGCACTTGAATCCCATTGAAAGACACTGTGACTTAGGCAATATAAAGGGTCTATAAAGTACTGAAATTGTAAATTGATTATTTCATAATAGGTCTGTGCGCACCTTTATCTTTAATTCTTTAGAAAACAGTGCTTGCAATGTGATTACAAAGGCCTAGAGAATGATGACAATTACCTTAATTGGCAAGAACTAGCACTTTGAGTGTCTGTGGCATTTGTAATACTAATCCAGATCATTAGAATAGTCTGTATGGATTTTTTTTTTCCCTAGTTTCAGAGTACCCTAGTGTCACATGTGAACAATATTTATTGTTTTAATTTTTTTTTTCCTGATGCAAACCCAGTCTTCTCTGCGATATGTTTTTTCAAAGTAACCTAGCAACTCTTGTGTGATCCAACATTTTATACAATGCTATTGATTTATCTCTAAGATGTTCTTCCATGCAGTTTAGTAGTTAAGCATTTGTACAAAAATCTTTCTCTGTTTATGTAAATAGTACAAGGTCAGATCTCTAGTGGCTGGGCTTTAACCCAACCCTCAGTGTCTGCCTTCATCAGTTAACAGATGACATTCTGGAGAATTACAGGTGCAAACATTGAACTTTCTTGCTAATGCTGTGTGGTCAATTAAGATCTAATACAGCAATTAGATGAAAAGTGGTCCCCGTTAAACATGAGAAAGCCAGAGATTTTATTTTCTTCCTTAAAACCATGTATCCTGAGTTATATGGAAGAGGTTTTGTGCTTTGCCTCAGACTTTTCTTTTTAAATAGAAATTTGTCTTGAGTAGATAGCTATAATATTACTGCTAATTCATTAGCTTTTCTTTTTTAATCAAAAAGACATCTTATTCTTGTTTTTAAAAGTGGTGTGATGTCTTGTTATTTTGGGAAAGCCTATTTAATAAGCCAAATATCTTTGCACAAGGAGTAAAGCTATGTAACAGAGCAGTTGCAAAATCATAATGTTGGTTTGTAGGATCAGTTGTTTGATCATTGTTTTTTTCCTGATAATTAAATAGCAATATTAAAATAAATAAAAAAACCCCAACGCATTTACTTGCACAAAGCTTAACTGCTTCATGTGTCTTGTCAGCTCAATTGTTTCTGCTGGCATTTGGTGATTTCTGGCTATTCAGAATAGTGCTTCTTGATGTTTTTAGTGTTATGTCATTTAATGAATGACACTAAAACAACATGGAACCACCACTTGACATAAAGGAAGAAGAAGAGGAAAATGTATTTTGATTAGATTCCAGCACCTTGTGTATTGTTCTCAGGATTTTGGTTTAGTTCTGTGTTATTTGTTGTAACATTTAAATAGTGCTATGCAAGTATTAGTAGCTGAGGCTGATAGCGGTTTCCATGAATGAATGGATCAATACCTGTGTCTGTTCTGGAGTTGAAATAAGCAACCAGCTTAAAGTTAGGATTCATAAAGCAGTTTGATGACTAAAGTGGAACAGTGTCTGATGGTGTCAACTTCTATTTCCCAGTAACAGGGACCTAGACAAATCCAGCACCCTCCCCAATTTTCTGTGCCTTTTTTCATGCTTGTTTTTGTTTCTGTGGTCTTTAGGGCATTCTGTCCACTGATGTGTTGGGTATCTCCCTGTCTTAGGTCTAGCAGATTTGGATTTCATAAGCAAGTCACAACTGTTTTCTTGTAAAATTGGTGATTTAGCTGCTGTATGTAAAATGGATCAGTAGCCTTTGGATCAGAGACTTCTTTATTTGCTGAGCTTCACTAATCTTGTTACAAATGGGCCCCTTCATCACCTTCATCAAATTCTTCTTAGAAAAAAACATTTTTGCATGGTTTAGAGAAAGTTTGTAAATACCCTGAAGACACGTACAGTCTGTGGACTTTCTTTCTAGGTGGGAGGAGATGACTAATCTACTATTACTAAAGTGGCAAGGCATGAAGAAACAAGAGATTTGACTTTGGCTTGCTTAGTCAATTTCACACCAAGTAGGCTAATTCTACGTCATTTTCTGCTTAGGATGTTAAAGCAAAACATTATATTGAGCCATTTTGTCTTCTCTACATGCTGTAGCCTTTGTGTGTACCTACTAGAGTATCTCCTTTTTTTTTTTTTTTTTTTTTTTTTCCCTTGCAGGGGCCATATAATGGTTTTATGTAGCCAGGACCTTGGCTTCTTAATCTGAAGATGAAAGTGACATGGAAACTTTGCTAAGAGCTTTGAGCGTTCAGTGAGATCCAGTAGACTTTCTTCCTGATGATAAAACATGGGTTTTGGGCTGAAATAATTGAGATATTTTTCTTTCCATATCCTAAATCACATGCATACACCAATTTATTTTTCATGTGTTTTTCAACCAGATTATAATTATCAAAGCCAAATTAACTCAATTGCTCTTTTTATGGTAATGTTTCTCAATGATAGTGTGCTGTTGAAAGATTTAAGCGGTTGATGGAAATAAAGACTTCTTAGTCTTTCTCTAGTGTTTCCTTCATAACGGCTTTGAAAGCTAACTGACTTTATGAAGAATCAAATGGTATTGAATCTGTTCTGTGTAGCTTGACTGCTTATAATTTACATAATGGAATGGTAGGAGTTGGAATGGACCTCTGGAGATTGTGCTGTCTAACCCATAGCTAAAGCAGGTTCGCTTAGAGCAAGTAGGTTTAGAAAGTCTCCAAAGAAAGACTACACGGTGTTGCTGGGCAGCCTGTTTGTGAAGTCCTGTGTCTATTCCCATGCAGTTCCTAATGCAGATATTCCATTTTATAAATACTTGAAGCCATTGTGAATTATAAAACAAATGAAGATTACAACTCCTGTGTAACACGTAGAGGACTGAAAGTGTCTGACTACAGTCTCTGAAGAAAAGACCCGTTCATTTTTAATAGATTTTTTAGCACTACTTAGCTTTTGCTTTAAATTGCAGCACAGAGAGAATTTCCTGTTTATTTAAGAAATTAAAATAAAGACAGATTAATTGCCATTAGAAATTATTTTCTATAGATACGTGTGCCATAATGCCTACTAATTAGTCATATAATGGTATATTAGAAAATAAAAAGATTGATATTTGTGCTGTACCTGTAGAGAAGAGACAACTGATACCCATTAATCAATTTAAAGCTCTAACCATGCATTTAATTCTCAGCCTTTACAGAGGGGACCGGTGAGCAGCTGTGAGCCTCAAGGCCCAGTGCTTCTGTCTAATTAGTCCCACTGAAGGCTTTCAGCCTATTCAGGAAGCCTTAATTTAGGTTGAGGGGTTTGTTTCAAATAGCTGTTTACACAAAGTGGAGAAGTCTGGGTTGGTTGCCTTTTAGCATTTAGAAACTACACTGGGCTTGTATTAATGGTACAAAAAGGTAGTTTGGCCTTGAAAACACTAATGCAAAAAAGCCTGCTTTAAATTCTTGACTAGTCCTTTGCTAGGATGAAAAGGAACAAAACCTCCCTCTAGTTCCTGGTGTCCACCTCTCAAATCATGTTTGGTAGCCAACCTGTGCTGTAACAGAGATGGATGTGGCTGCTTGAACAGCCTAAGTTTCTAGTGAGATTAATGTTACATGTTGGTGGTAAAGGTCCTGGCCTGCTTTAATCTCATGGGAGGTATTGAACCAATTCTGCATGGAGTAACCTTGGGAGGAGGGAGAGAGGGGAGGTGCAGGGAGTGGGGGATGGTAATTAAAACTAGACCACTTTGTAGTAAATCAGAGAGGATCATGCAAATTTAGTGAACAGGTAGCTTCCATGCATAACAGTGTTAATATAACTCTGAGTAACAGAAGATACATTTGTACTTGAGATCAAACATGTTTTTCTGTATGAATGTAAGTAGCTTTTCCCTCAGTGTTTCCACACCCTTGTAAAATGTGGTTTAGTTTGTTGGAAGGAAAACTCTAATGTAATCATACCTTAAAGTCTTGCAGAGCATGCTAACTTTAATTCCTTTAACTGCCTATTTCTTTTCTAGGTTATTTCTGTTGTTTTTCCACTTGCCTCTCTGTACAGTGCAATGTGAACCTGTGGAAAAAAGCCTGCAGAGAACTAATCTGTTCTATTAAATTTACTGATAAAGTTGCAGAAAAGATGTATAATATTCCTGGGCACATAGACTCCTCTAAATTAATTCCTGACATAACCTATTTTTCTTGTCTGAACCTCCCCTCCCCCTTCACATAGTGACTGCTACTTGAGGTAATAATAATGATGATGATTCCTTTCCCTTCCTTGTTTTCCAACAGCTATTCTTAATTGTGATGCTTTGTCATCATTTGCATTTATATGTGTGAACCACACAAACTTCTGCCTGCTTGCCTATGTATTATGCATTATAATCTCAAATCATACAGCTTTACTTCTCTCATGTTCTCTTACTGGTTTGGGGTTTTTTGTTTGTTTCTTGCACAGCTGTATGGAGCTGTTGACATCTGTTTGTCTTCCTGTGCTTGTTTCCTGTATTCATCTGTGTTACTTTTGACTGACCCTCACAGTCATGTAACACTATGTCTATCTTTTACCTCTTCCCTCTCGTTTCTTTTTTTCGTTTTTGACCTCTAAATATTGATCTCTTTTTCTCTATCAGCTCTCTAATCACTGGAACCTCTTTTAGTAGTCGTTCAAAAGCTAGGTGTTCAGCTAGGTATTAAAAAAAAAAAAGAAATTCCCAGAAATAATAAAAATTATTTTACTTTTGATAAAGTAAATCTATTTTTTTCCAGCTCTTTCTTATACGATTGGTAATATTCTTTGCTGCCCTAAATGTCATCCTCAACAACCATAAGCTACTGCCCTTCTTGTAATTTTTATTTCTTTATTCCATAAAAAGTGCAATAGGCAGAGTCAGCAGTACTTTTGGTTAACTGCAAAATTTTTGACAATTAGCATGCTATATAAGGTGTAAACATTACCTCCATCAGTGTTCTGGATCTGTCAGAATTTGGTTTTAAGGTTGAAAATAGACTGAGGTGGGATGCATTCCTCTAGGGCTCTGTTGCTAATCCCTTAAAAGGCCATTTTAAATATTTTGTTTTCTTAAGGTATAACTGACTCCAGACAATTATTCTTAAAGTTGTGGTTCATTACTTTTTTTTCTTGAAGTGAATAACTCACCTAAATCCTGTGCTATTTAATATCTTCTTTGAATGTGTCTATCATACAGGACATCTCAAAAGGCTTGTTTTAAATGTTTATATACCTTTCAGACTGTTGAACACTCAGGTTCTTATCTACAGGTTTTCTGAAGAATTCACTGTGAACATTCAGAAAAACAGACTCTTCTCTTTTACCGTTTTTTTTAATCTCCTGTTAATTGTATATATAGGGATGTGTAAATGCTTGAAGAGTGAAGCTGGTGTCTGCAGAATGTTTTTTAATGTATTTTTTATGAGTTTTTATTCCTGCTTTTAAGATGGTCTTGTAGTGTAAAATGAGACAGAGCCACTAGAAGGCCATATTGCTGACTGTGTATTATATGTAGATTAAGTGTACACTGTAGAATCTTTACTTGTGAAAAAGACACACACTTATGTTGAGAAAACTGGGAGAAGAGTTGAGCAATCTCCTGGAGATTGTAGAGTGAAAATGAAAGCTCTTTGTAATTTCTCTCAGCTCCATTTATATGCACGTTTCATTTGTCAGTGTCAGACTCACGGGGGAGAGCCTCTTAAAGCAGGTACCTTTCCCTCACTCTTCCTATGGGTAGCATTCATCTTATTGGGATGAAACAACCCTCACTGCTCAGGTATGAATGAGATCATGGAGAAAATTCACTGAACTGCGTGTTTGTGCTTCTCTACTGTGTAAAAGTGTGATGTGTTCTACCACAGTAATTTTAATGTAGCTTTTAGAGTGCTGGAGCAATTTTGGGTCTTGAGTATTTGTGTGATTATTAATGGAGCTGAGCAGCTCCCTGTGTGGCTTTATTTCTTGGCATCTTCCAGACAGTTTTCCACATAACATGATTCACAGCTTCATGTGTGATAGCTTTGGATGCAAAAGTGTACTCAAACTTTTAGTTTGTGTAAAAGCAAACATACATGTCCCATTAATAAGAACTTCGCCAGGAAACTTCACATCTGCTGAGTGGTACCAGGGTCTGCATTGCACTGTATTCAAGTTGTACTATTTTCACTACAGACAGAACTAAAATCCAGTTGGTAGGGGACAGGAATGGCAGAGATGTTGGTTGAAATTTTTTGGTGATTTTTCAATAACTATTCGGTAGCTGTGCTCTGCATTGGCAAATCACACCGCAGGTGATAAAAGCAGCATTGTTTGTTTTTTTGTTTTTTTTTTTTTGCTCCTTGGATAAAGCTCACCATGGTAGTTTTCTGCACCCACATTGTTGTACATGTAAGCAGCTGTTGGGCTGTGGCTTTCTTTGTGCAATGATTTTTGTCTGCAGTTGGATTCAATATTAGTATTTTAAAGTTATGCTTTATGCAAAGGAGTAGGAAGAAACAGTTGCAAAAGAAATGAACATGTGGAAGATCAAGGATTTTTTAAATTTGTTATGAAAGAAACCTTTGAGGAAACAAAAACCAAACTGGACTTTCTGGTCTGTGGGGGATGAAAAAATTGACAGTCCAAGGAAAAGAAAACATTGTGCAGTTGCTCAGAAAAAGGTGACTCTGATCACATTGATAGTTGGAAATGTATTGTTTGCTGGTTTGTAATATCTTTATACTGGTGAAAAATTGCAATTACAAGACACATTCAGTTGTCATCAACACAACAGTCTGAAGATGTGCTACACTAAGTACCTCATGGCTTCTTAATACATGCGTGAGATTAAATACATTCTGAGGAGTGTATTTTTATAGGAAGGAAAATATTTCACAAGTTCTTGGAAAATACTGTATTGCTTCTAGTTTATTGCCACAAACAGAACCTCCTACTCTGAGCTAGAAAATAATTCTGTTCAGTGATTTTTGTTTTTCATCTCAGTCATGAATGCCTCCTCTTTGGGAGTATTCAAGGTCAGGTTAGATGGGGCTCTGAGCAGCCTGGTCTAATGAGAGATGCTCTAGCCCACAGCAGAGGAGTTGTAACCAGATAATCTTTAATATCCTTTCCAACCTAAACTGTTCTATGTTTTTTTCTAACTGTACTTTCTGAAGTTAATGGTATATTTGTGCAGACAAATGTGTCTGCTTCTGCAAGTGCTAACACTTGATGATTACAATTACTACCAGGAGTTGCTATGCAGAAAGGTTGTTGCTTATACTTGCTGCTATAGAGGCCAAGTCATAGCTAAATATTGTGTGTCATGTTCTGTTGCAGTAAGTGAGAGGCTACACCTGCGGGGAAGAGCAGACAGGGCAGGTGACTCTAAAGTAATGAACAAGGTGCTCTGTCTGTGTATTGTATTGGGTGTAAAGCTGAGGGACAAGGGTCAGCCTTATTCTCTTCACTCTCTTCTGTAATGGCTGGCATTCAAGGAGGACTGTCCATTCTGCCTTCAATACAAGTTTGTGCATTCTTCAACCCAGCTCCTGTGTCTACCTCTGTCTGGAAGTTGCCTAACATCTGCACGGTGATGTAATTGCTACCAAGGGGATCAAATTTCGTGTTGGTTTTGTATATATTTCTTATTGTCATTATTTTCATTAAAGCACTGTAGTTTTCCAGTCCACCAACCCCTCTTTCTTAATCCCTTTATGTTGTCCTTTTGGGGAGGGGAAGAGGCTAATAGAGAGTGTCTGTCATATGTCTCATGGCTGGCCCAACCTCAACCCATGATGCAGCATCATTTCTCAGCAAGTCATTGAGCTGTCGACGTCCAGCAATAAGCTCTGATGTAACTAGAATTGTTCTTATAAATTCAACAGAAGTTTAATTTCTAAACTGGTGATGTCATAGTTCCTTGTTCATCTCCTCTCAGAAGGAAGTATTTATTGTTTTCACCTCAGATCAAGTTGTTTTTTCATGCTAATTTACTTTGCTTTGTATTTGAATAAAAGTAATTTTGAGAAGATAGAGATAGATGGTTTTAAGTAAGTGGCTATTTTAACTCCCTTCCCTGTTCATTATAAAATATTTTAATTTAGATTGATTTGTTTACTTCATGTAATTGTAAACAATTCACCAAGAACAGTTTCTCCATTTGGATTTTAATTTCTATTCCTCCTTACGCAACTAAAATATGACAGCATTTGCGTTAATGAAGTAATTGTCTGAACTGACCATTGTATAAAATGTCAGATTGATTCAAATAGAGTGAAAGAAAACTCCTTTAATCCAAATTTTTAATGTACTAAAATAATAATAACTTCAGAGATGAGGAAACTGAACTGTTCAATAGCAATTATTCGCCTGTTAAATTTCTGTTATAAGGGTGGAGTAAATACATTTGAAACTTATTTCTAAGGTGTCACAACCCTCTTATTAACACCGAACATTTGGATTCATGAAGGAGACTTTGATACTTCATTCACCTTTTGTATCTGCAACAAGTTTATAATCATCTTTAAAACAAAGATTTTGAATAAGTTTTTGAACACTTGTATTTATCTTTAAAGAAATTTTTGGAAGCAAGAATAAACAGCAGTTTCAGTTGTATGACATGTACCAGAAATGGCCCAAGCATAAGCCTAGTAATGCTGTTGACTCTGGAGCTCTGATACTGAGCTTCTGTTGTCGTAGAGTTTGATTAGTTTTGCCTGAGAAGAGAAAACCTTTGCCTGTGAGAGAGTTGTTTTTATTCTGGTTTCCCGGTAGCCCTGAGGAAGTAATGATCCTTTTTCCCTTGACATTTCTCAGACATTTGAACATTCAGTTGATCAGTATCTGATTCAATCTTGCACTGAATCTGGAACTGGAAATTAATTAGTAGTTTGTATTACTAAGCATGGTAGGAGGCGGCTTGGAGAAGCTGGAAGAATGGAGAGGCAACCTGGATGAAATACTATGATGAAAACGTGTTACATTTAGGTTTGTAAAGAGAAAAACACAAAACAAAAAAAACCTTTTTTTTTTCCTTAACAAGATCGTCCAGAAGGGTGTAAACTTCAAAGTAAATTAACCTAGTGTGCTGGAATCATGCCTCAAAATTGTTTGACACAGCTTACAAACCTCAAAGTGAAACATTTTTTTCTGTGCCTGACATTTAGATTTGTAAACAGAATGTATATAAAACTAAAATACATAACATATTAGTAATCAATATAATTTATATACATATTTTTATACAGTTTGAGTCCTAGTCCTTTTCACAAAGCTGGCAGTTCATTTAGCTCCTTCAATGCAGCTAGGAGCTCTCTGGTTTTGGGGCATCAGCACTGTTTTTCTCACAAGTCCTGTTTTCCTGTCCCAGAGGGCAAACCAATGGGTCATTGCCAATGAGACACTCTGCTTGCCAGGTATAAAACATTTTTTGAGGACAAGGATCAAAAATTAAAAGAACTTCACTGTCTCTGTTTCCTAATCCTCCTTCACTGTATGTTCACTACCCCTGGAAACAGCAACTCCCATGTGATTCACACCAGCCTCTGTCCCCACAGTGTCCGTATTTTCTTCTCAGGTATGCCAGTGAAGCTGCTGACACAGATTAAAGCTGTCAGGCCCTCTTTTGTAGGAAACACCATCTGTCAGGGAAGAAATGGGCAGGAGTGACTGCTCTGGGCTTGCCAGGGTCTTGTTACCATGTCCCAGCTCCTCCATTTAACCAGTGATAATTTCTAATATCATTTCAGCTCTGTTACCCACAGATTTATCCAAGTAATATCAAATCCTGTTGCTTAGTGTAATTCAACTGTCTGCTTCCATAGTGGCCTTACAGCCACTCTTTAGCTGTACCTAATATTTACAGCCTGTGGATAATACTTTTCTTTTATAGGCGACCTTTTTTCACTCTTGACTGCCATTCCAGGGTCCGTGCAGCGTTCTCATCATCATGGTCTTCTCTGAATTCTCTCTATGCCTGTCTGATTCCACTGCTTCACTCATCCTGTGCTGTGTATGGTATCTCCAAACAGTTTTTTGCTGCCAAGTTGTCACAACCAGATCTTCAAAGAGGAGCTTGCCTTCTGATGAATCTCAGCCATTTTCTTCTCAATATGGTGGCAGTGTAGAAAATATTACTCCAGGATTACTTCAGCCATTTCAAAGACAACGTGATTAATGAAGTAGGCTTTAATTAGCCTTGTGTTTGTTTTTGAATACAGTGTGGTTTCTTTCCATGTTGTAGTTGATTTTGCATTATTAATGAAAATGCTCCTGTAGTTTCCTTAAGGGAAAATACTACTCCCTACTGAACCAGTTTGGTGTGGGATGTGGAAATTTTTATTGAATAAGGCTTGATTTCAAAAGTGAGTGCTGTAGATAGCTGATAGATCTCTGACTATTCCTGTATCCACTGGTGTTAGATGAGAGAAACATCTTGCCAGAAAGCAGATCTGAGGGAAAGAAAAAACAGTAAAACTGAACCCTTTCTTACTCTGGGAACATTACCTGATGCCCGAGGTCATACGTAAATGTCAGCTTCTTGCATAGCTCAATATAAATATTATGGTTTAAAATTTATACTCTAGCTGATTTAATGAATAACCAGGTCAGGACGTATTTATGCTAACTGCTGTGCAAATCAGTAGCATAGCAAAGTTGACTGTAAAGCTGCATCTCTTGAAAAGAAATGGTTTGTTCCAGAGCAATTTGGAAGAGTTGTATTTTATTTTGGATTAAGAAACTAAAGCATGACTCTTACTGTTGCTCCTTTCAGCTTTTTTATTAAAGTTGATTATTTCAGAGAGCTGGTCTCTCTTGGCATCTCCTGAGAAATATGTCTTTAGGTGTTGAAACAAAGACTTGGTGTTAATGTCCGTGCAGTATAGTACCTGCCAATACTTTTTCATTCCCACCAGGCAGAGTATTTAAATAATATATGAAGATGTTGTACAGCTTTGCGGAAGTATTTTTGCTTATAGTTTTATAGCTTTTTCTGATCTACTGCATGTCCAGAGCTACTGCGTAATAAGGAGCACAAGTTGTTTAAACCCACATGGTGTATGAATGTTGATATTTTTTTCCCTTATTTCACATACCACTATAATACTTCAGCAAACTCCATGTTCCATTGACTGGGATATGAATGGTGTGTAAATTGAATGTGTATAGCTTCCCATGTTTGAGTCACATCTTTTCTCAGTGTGTGTGAAAGCACCTGAAAGAAGGCTGCAGTGAGGTGGGGGTCAGTCTCTTCTTCTAATTAATGGGTAACAAAACTAGAGAAAATGCCTGCAAGTTGCACTGTGAAAGTTCAGGCTGGCTATTAGGAAGAATTTTGTTACCAAAAGGGCTATGAGATGTTGAAACGGGGTGGCCATGGAAGTGTTTAAGTCACCAATGCTGGAGTTTTATTTAAGACATGTTGACATGCTGAGGGACATGATTTAGTGGTGACCTGACGGTGCTGGGTGAATGGTTGGATTTGTTGATCTTAAAGTTCTCTTCCAACCACACTGATTCTGTGAAAAGCCAGACACAAGATCAGTCTGGATTTGTGGCATTTTTAGTGCAGCTCCCATTTAGCCTCCTGTTTTAGAGACACAGACAGTTGTGGCTTGAAATTCCAGGTTCTGTGTGGCTATTATAGGGGCTTTTTTCCAGCTTTAAATGCATAGTAAATTAGTGGTTTCTGACATCTCCTGATAGTGTAGTAGCCATGACAGAAATGTAATTGTAGTGCATGGTGTCATAACCTTAGAGTGGTATTTGTTCCTGTACTTTTAAGTGGGGAAAAATGGTTTGTGGTTACCTACAACACAGATTTAGCCATCAAGGCTGGCACAATATCTTTTTTTATTTTATGATCAGACTTTGTATTTAAAGTACAACTTTGTTTACTGAAATATCCTTTATTAACAGGAATAATGAAAAAGAATATTTATTTGGGTTTGTCTTGTTAGGAATGGCAACTCCAATAGCAGTTAAAGAAATTCAGAAACAAAGGGAGTTATCAATGTAATGGTGGAAAATGAAAAAAAGAGTGTCGTCTTTTCGGGGAGCATCACAGTGGTTTCATGGCACGAATGACCAGTTGGTGTTTGAGGCTTTATTTTTTAGTTATGTCTTCCTCACCTGTTTTCCATTGTGTGCTTAGAAAAAGAAATAGCAATATTACTTTTACTTGAGAAAAAGCAAGGGAATGGCAGGTTCTACAGATGCGAAGTGAGGGCCTTGCTGACTGTCACATTTTATGGTATCTAAGTTATTGAAAAGGTCTGGACCTATTCCCAGATCAGTATTTGGAACCATTAAATGCATCTTAAAATGCATTTCAATAAACCTCTAGTCCTGGGTGGGCATTAATCAACTGCTGTAACAGTGGTCTTGTGTTCCAGCTGTTCATTTTTCTGCCTTGTGTACGAATACATAGGGGTATGACTGTGAAAAGTAATGGTAGAATTTAGGTAAAATGTGTAACTTACTTTTTCTCTAGACTATATATTCAATACTCAGTTGTTGGAGAAGAATAGCTGTTGTAAATAAAACTCTGTGCAAAGATCTATTTTCTGAGTCCAGGATGAGTCCAGTGACCAATGTTATTCTCCAATCAGTGTTTCACAAATGTCAGTTAATTGTAGGGTTTGACTCTTACAATTTATACCAAAGTAGAATTTAAAAAAGAATGAGACTGTTGTTATTACACATTTACCTATTTTGAGAAAATCCAGATAGCCACAGCATTGCTACCTTCAGTAGTGTCTTTCATGCTTTTGGTTCTGGTGGGGAAAAATGCAACACCTGTAAAGGGAAGTTGCTTTTTAGTATGTGGTTTTCTTACTGCCTGCAAAGCTTAAGAAATCGGTTATCTTTTTAAGGCTGAGCAAGAGTAGTATATCGAAACTAAGCATGCTAAAAAATGGAGAAATTGAAAGAAAATGAATGGGACAAAATCCCCAATGACCTTCCTGTTGTTTTTCCTTGAAAATTATTTGTCCATTACAACAGGTAAACCCAACTATGTTTGCTGCATGCCTTGGGTAGAAAAACCTCTTTCAGAAAAATACTTTAATTTTTTTTTCCTTTTAATTATTTTTCCCCTGTAATATGATGTGATAATTGCTTGATACTTTGTGCTGAAACAGTATTCCCAGTCTGTTAGCTTCCTAAATGTATGTGATTTGGATGTTCTGTTTAAAAACAATGGACTCAAACTGGAATTTAAGACAGGGAAAAGATGAGTGGATCTTATGAGGGGAAAACTAGATGAGATTAGTTTTAACAGCAAGGAGAACACAAAATGATAAAAAGATGGTAAAAACTGAGAAGGTTCCAGTCCATATGTCAAAGGAAAAAAAGTTCTCAATAATTGTGTGGAGAGGTTTGGACTGTAGAGCAGCTCAAGCATAGTAAGAATGAGGTATTTACTACTCAAGCATACGTTTCACACGAGAATTACAGAAAAATTTCTAACCACTAGAGCCAAGAGTGTTACGGAGCATCTTTCCAGTCGGCATAAACAAAAACCACAAAAGAATTTCCCTACTACTTGAGAAGTTTCTGAAAGATATTATATGTAGTGGAAGCACTGGGGAATTTGGAATACTTTACGCTCTGAAGTACAATTGTTTGCAAGGAGAAGATGAGGCACCAAGGTGACCTCATTGTGGCCTTCCAGTATCTGAAGGGGCCTACAAAAAAGCTGGGGAGGGGCTTTTTAGGATCTCGGGTAGCGACAGGACTAGGGGGAACGGTGCAAAGCTAGAGATGGGGAGGGGGAGATTTAGACTTGATGTGATGAGGAAGTTCTTCATCCTGAGAGTAGTGAGAGCATGGACTGGGTTGCCCAGGGAGATGGCTGTGGCCCCGTCCCTGGAGGCGTTTAAGGCTGGGCTGGACGAGACTCTGGCCAGCCTGATCTAGTGTGGGATGTCTCTGCCCATGGCAGGGGGGTTGGAACTGGATGATCCTGTGGTCCCTTCTATTCCTGATTGATTCTATAACTTCTTCCCAGGGAGGATGACAGGGCACTGGAGGGGGCAGCCTGGGGTGGGGTGTTGTGGAGTCTCCTGGAGACATTTGAAACTCACCTGGACCTGGTCTAGGTGATCCTGCTGTGGTGGGGGAATTGGTCTGGATAATCTTTCAAGATCCCTTCCAATCCCTAGTAATTCTATGATTCTGTGATCACTTAACACTAACTTTAGACCTGTGGTTTTGTTTGTAAGCAATGTACTTACAACATGATAGCAATTAGGCTATTTATTAAAAGAAAAGAGTGCAGAGCTTGTGCTCTGAAAAACAGTGTTGAATGCTGCACTTGTGAAATGGAAAAGAAATGGAGCCAAGAGTCTACAGGCTTTTTGGCACTTGACTTGATGCAGGCTGTCATGCAGCATTTTTATAAGACAAGGGATAAATTGCTGTATAGATGTATAGATTTTGGGAAGTCATGTTTCCATATCCATCTGAGCTGACATTTAGATGCAGTGTAGATACAGTCTTGACTTTTAACTGTCTTAGGCTGCGTGGCTCGTATTTGAGACACTGTGTTCTAGTAGCATACAATGACTTTGGTTTTCCCTTAAAGAACAACTGCACAGTGTTTGTACCCCTGATACCATTTGAAGACATTCCTTCCCATTTTTCAGTATGGTATGTCCTACCAACAGGAAGTTTTACAGTCGGGGTTGGAGGGAAAGGCAAACCTTGCCTTTATGAGTTTTTAGCATTCATGTAATATTAACTTTCTTTGAATCTTCACATCTGTTTGCTCAAGTGTTTTGAATTCCTATAAAAATAGTTGTGGCACAGTCCAAGAAACTGGAAACATGATTTCATATAATTGTTCTTTTAAGTAACAGCATTAAATAATTAGCATGGCATACTTGGTGGCATCGTGTTGAGTTTTTATGAAAGACTTGTGTTCTCTGCTTTTATTATTATTCAAGTTGGTTAGTTCCTATAACCTAATGCAGCTCTGGTTATTGTATTTAATGGCAGATCTAGTATGTAATAGGTGATTTTCTGTCCCAATATCCCATTGGGAATGATTTTTGACAGGAAAATGACAGGCTTGGTGCCCACTGTAAGATTTATATTGATAATGAAAACTGCTGGTTCTCAGTAAAATGTAAATGCAGCTTACATAAGTAGACTACAAGGAAAGAAAGATACTGAAAACTAAAAATGTGCAGATAGATAGATTATAATTTGGTTGTTGAGGCCCTTATACCCATCAGGCATTTATCTTGGTAATGCTCACTATGTGCCAGACTCATGCAACTTTTGCATGTAACTGCTTTAAGCGGTTTCAAGAAATATTTCAGAGAAATGTTACTTTATAAAATGCTAGGATGAAAAAAAGAACAATGAACCTTTCTGTCTCTAATTCCTAAAATGATATCCAGGAAAGAAAGTTTAAAGGTATATGGGCATTCCTGGAGTCTTCCCAATGACTTTTTCCTGCCCAAAGAGTTTTAAGTCGCAGTTCCCAAGTGTAGAGACCAGTTTTTAAAATTTCATGGAGGGTATCGTACAGTCACTTGAATGTCAGTATAGAAAGTGTGCATACAGTACGCATGAAAATAGTACTCCATTTACTTGTGTTGTGGACCAAGATGAACAAAAAGTAGTAGTCCTATGTTGTGTGATTGTCAGCTAGCAGTATTTGTGAAAATACAAATGGGATACACATTAGCCTACATGCAAACTGTTTTTTTAAGACGATTTGTAGCTGGGATTTTTGTTTTTCCAGCATGATGTACAGCAATTGCTTTTTTATTTCCAGTCTTTTGTTTCTGTGCCTTTCCAAGTGAGGTGCATAAATCAGTAAAGGTATAAACAAAATAAGGGGTTTATCACTCTTTAGGCATTCTATCTTGGACAGAGAGATATAAAATTGGCCAGTCAACCCAATTGTGAGGGCAGCACTATTGAATTGAGAGGCTTTTCACAGAAGCTGTGTGAAAGCTTAGCATGAGTAGACAGAAATGCAGTGTGCAGTGACTGAGATGAGCTCTTAAGGCAAACATAAGTAAATTAGAGGCAATTCTAGCTACCACAGAAGTCCTGTGCTGCTTGACACAATTTGTGTTGTACTTTTGGCTCCTCTTCTCCCTGGACTTTGCCTGTGCTCCCACCCCACTGAGGTGCAGCTCAAAAATCTCGCCAGTCATGTGCAGGACATATGGTACACACAGTGGTGTGTAGCCAGCAATAGGATTCATGGTTGTCCTGGCTTCCCTTCTATCTGCCCATAGTTTAGTTTTCATGTCTCCGGCAGTTACAGCTAAAAATCAAATTAAAAAGTAAACTAGATATGATTTCTTGTTTGCTCTAGGGTGCTACAAAAATTTTGTAGTATTGTGATTATCTGAACAGAAATCAGTAAATTAGTGAAGTTCTTTAATATTTCTTACAGTTTAGGAATGCAGACCAAATACAGTAATACTTTCCTCAAATGACTAGGAATATGTCTATTCCTATTTGAGCTACTTAGTGTTTAATGATGAGTGATGTTAATATGAAACTATCTTGTCTTACTGCATAAAGAATGCAAACATTTCAGACTAGTAGTGTCATACTGCCAGAGATTTGGTGTGTTTGGTGCTAGCTGATTAGTGTAACATATAATTTGCATTGATTATCTTGAGGTGAAGGATATGTGAAATAAGCTTTACATGAAAATTCAACATTTTTATGTATGTAAAATGTAAACATACCCATTCTCACATAAACAGAGGTCTGTCTGGGACTCTTCTCCTTGTCTTCTTTCTGTTTTCCATTCTACTTTATGGTCTATTAACCTGTGGTGAGTGTATCTCTTATTTCTTTATGGTTGCTTCACAGCTGTTCAAAACCTATGTTATTAATGTTAATAAAGAAACTTGGCATCTAAAATTTTAAAAATCGGGGACTAATCTGTCTGTGACAGAGACAGTAATTTTATCCATGGTAAAGTTGTATGACAACAATTTAAAATGCAGGAAGATTTAGTAGCTGCTTATTCCTAATTTGGAATTCTCAAGCACCCAGTTTGTTGCCATATTCCTCAGTGGTATATATGTTTTAATTTCCTCTGACACAAGAGATGTAAGAAAGTCTCAGGCACTCCATGCAATTGTACCTCTATGGTACTACTTAGCAAGTGACTAAAAATTGTGAATAGGTGCATGTAAAATAAAGCAACTTTGTAGGTGCTGGAGATGAGACTACCTCTGCAGATACTTTGTGAATGGACTTTCTGAGAAGATGAATCAGACTGACTATGTGTTATGAATTAGACCAGTACCAGTTTTGCTGGTAGAGATGGTCTGATGTCTGTAGAGAATCTGGGTAGTGATAGTTTTTCATAATTCTTCATATACATAGTGTAGATGTATGCATTTATATTCATGAATAGATCAAGTAAAAGTGAAGGTGATTTAGGAACACAGCAGTTTAGTTCACTAGTGTTGTTTGCCTGTTGAAAAAACGCTTTTGGATGTATTTAGGAGAACCTCACACACAGCAAAGTGCATTAAGCTGTACTTTTTTATTTGAAGATGATAACAGCTGTTCTTAAACAGGATTTATTATTTAGTTGTATTGCCAAACAGAAGGGACTGTACCTGGTAACAGTCTCCTAAGAAAGTTGTGTATTTCTATCTTACAGGCTCCCGTCTTCGCCAAGAAGATTTCCCACCTCGAATTGTTGAACACCCTTCTGACCTAATTGTTTCCAAAGGAGAGCCAGCAACTTTAAACTGTAAAGCAGAGGGAAGACCAACCCCCACCATTGAGTGGTACAAGGGAGGGGAAAGAGTGGAAACGGACAAGGATGATCCACGCTCCCATCGCATGCTGCTGCCCAGCGGATCTTTGTTTTTCTTACGTATAGTTCATGGGCGCAAGAGTAGGCCAGATGAAGGGGTGTATGTCTGTGTGGCAAGGAATTACCTTGGGGAAGCTGTGAGTCATAACGCATCGCTGGAGGTGGCAAGTAAGTACATCTCTTTTTTTTGCTCTTTGGTAACAACCTCTTGCATTGGCTTTGATGTTATTTGAAGATGAAAAGAATAAGCGTAAGCTGCCTCTGAGGCATTGACTTAAAAGCAATGAGGGAATTACACGGTTAATTATTAGTAATATAGAGACAGGAAACTGTAAGAGGTATTCTATAACTGTCGAAATCTAGACTCTTTTTCCATTCTCACTCCTTTGATACTTTCATGTAGTTATGATTATTTATTGTTTGTTAGGTTTTTGTGTATGTTATTTCAATTTATAGATGTTTTTTCCTCTCTTGGTAACCATGCAAAGCGTAATGTGTCATAGGAATAACGATGCAAAGCATAATGTGTAATAGGAAGTAGAATAGCTGGAATTTGATCTAGTAGGGTGTGTTTGGAATTACTGTTGAACAAATAAACACTAGAGAAAATAATAACAGATTTAGAAACACAATCTTTATTTTTCTTCTAAAAGAAGTGGCCCAAAGTTTCTAAGTATTGGGCCAACGGAAGAAGCAGTCAAGTATGTTCACATCACTTTGTAATGCTTATCTCTTCCTGTATGCCCTTTAAACTCTACTTATTTTAGAGGAAGAGTGTACATGAAAGCATTTTAAACATTCGTATGGAGGGCTAAGTGTAGGTCAAAAATATCAGTGTGGGGATATTGAAGTATGAGAAGAAACCTTGTAAATCAGAAGTTAGATGTCTGTTGCTTTTATAGTCTTCCACTGTAATCAGTTGCAATTCAACTGGTGTAATGTTGAAGAACTATCACAGGACTGGGTGAGTCCTCTGAAAACACTGATTTCCATGGCTAAACATGCTGTTGACTAAACAATTCATGTTGTTAACTAGCTCTGATAAGGCTCCTAACTTTTAATTTAGTTAAATGCCATCAGAGCTTTAGAAGAAGGGATACATTTTCTTAACTCTAACAGAAGGCAAAGGAAATAGATTATTAGGTTGTACATGTTCTTGAGCCTTTTGTGTAGTCTCACTTGAATTTACAGGCAATCCCAAGGACTTTCATGATTCTTCTATTAGGATCCTTCAGTATCATGAATAATATAGTAAATCCATGATTAAGATCTGACTCTGCTGTTTTCTTGTAATCACTTTTAGCAATAAAAGTAATCTATGTATAGCTAGCTGGAAGTATGCTTATCAAGTAAATGTGTATATGACCTGTTTAAATCATCTGTTGATGGGTTACTCCCACATGTAATATCCAGTATCTGGTAGGTTTGTTTTTGAGTAGGTGTTACTGTTTAGGAGGTTTTGATTTTATCTAAGTGCTGCCATTTACTTTATAGCACTGCTTGTTGTCTTAAAATGCTTTCATGTTCTGTGCAGCACGGACAGTTGTGCTTTATGATGATACTTTAGTGTTGGAAATGCATGTGGTACTTCTATGTTACATTATTTTTCATCAGAACCTAGAAACATGAGTCTTCAGTGGTGGGTATACACCATGGTATGCATCAGTTCAACTGATCAGTTGTCGCCCCTGCCTCAAGTATCTTCGTGTGATGGGAGTCTAAGTGACAAACTCTCACTGCAAAATATTGTAATTGTCACTATTTTGCTTCTTCAAGTTTAAAAAAAAAATAAATTATTAGCATCTTCTCTGAGAAGTACTCAAACTGAAAATAGTAGGGAATCAAATCATTAATGCAGATCGAAATTACTCCTATAGGCGTCTAATGTCAGAAAATAAACACTCATAATGCTGTAAGGTAAAAAAACCCTCATAATCTATATTTGGAAATGAGACTTGGAGGTGCTATTATATACAGTTTAAATTGTATACCAGGAGATCATAGACAAAGAACTTTAACAAAAATTATTATAATTTTAATAGAAAAGTTAGTGATGTGACAGTGCAAAAGCACTGAAACACTTTAAATAGCACAGCTGAGATGAACAAGGAAAGAGTTGAAGGCTGGTGGAATAAATTTGCATTAACTTCAAATTGTGTGCATTATAGCTGTAATGGTGCCATCATTATAAACTGTATCTACATTCACAGTGGATTGTTGCAAATCAGCAAACTCTTTAGATTACATTCTTAGCACACTGGTTCCCAGTGCCACAGTGCTACCATTCATATTGATGTGTATAAATCCTTATGGTTTAGTTTAACTTCTGCATATTTGCGGAGTAAACCTGCCTTTCCCGAGGACTCATTTGGTTAGATACTTTGATGCTACAATTATAACCAAACTTTTGTAAAAGGTGGGAAACAAAAATGTGCTTTGCGCTGTAACTGCTGGCTCTTGCTGGAAGACGCAGCTTCTGTTTGCGCCAGTGATTTCATAACATGATGGAGATTTAATCAAAATGTTATCTTCCATCGGCTCTTACAGTAACACTTTCAATTAGACTATGTTCCCTCACTGTTCAGTGGATGTGTAGATGTGACTTGAGATTCAGGTTAATACTGAAACTAAATTTTCATGTCTGTTATTCCCTCATGCAAATAAGTTGTTCTGTGGTTGTGGTTTTTTTTTAAAGCAGTTCCAATGCTCATGTTTGAGATGTCCCACAAAGATAACTTCATGCTTTTGGGGGAGGGTGGGCATCTTCCTAAATTATGTCATGTATAGCTCTGCTGTTGCACAGAAGTGCCAGAAGTGCACTGTATTGAAATCTATTCTATACTGTTCTATCTTAAATATCTGTGTATGATATGAACTTTAAAAATAGCTTTAGATTTGATTCTCGCAATGGGGAGAGACTAAAATGATGAGTCTCAAGATTGTAACAACACTTTTCCCTTTGCTTTGTCTGTTTCTGTTCATCAACCTTTTATTGGTGACTTAACTGAGGTGTACTTTTAATCCAAAGGTTGCCAACATTTTCCCCCACTGGTGTGTATCTTGGTCATGATAAATCTCAGCCCTGAATTAATGCCATACAATATGCTCTAAATACCATTCGTAGTCAGCTAATTGAATTAAGTAAGCAGCCTCTTAGGCAATTTATGCCTCTTGTGACCCTCCCATGGTGTTTGAAGATCCTGTGTGTTTACTCATGACATGGATTATTTGTTACATCTTCCCCATAATGTTAATTTAAATGTAATAGGTTTTTTTTTTATACTTGTATTTGCTGTGACTTTTGTAGTTATTTCCTTGAAATTTCCATCCCTGTCCCCAAAACAGACTTAAAACAAGGTGATCCTTCTTTGCTAGTGAAGAGTGCTTTCTGAAATCTACTAAACTAGTACTCAAGCCCCCACTGACTGTATCGTTTGAATATGTTGCTGGGACTGTAACTTCCTCTAATCAAATAAACCAGCTACTTGATATTTCAAGAAGTAAAATCTCTCAGACACTTCAGAGACTAGTAAAAATATTCTGAGCTACACAGCCCATCTGCAGAGTAACCTTGTAATTTAATATGACATGACATTTTCTATGTAATTTAGGTAATGTAAGATCTTCATAAATGGGAAGGATATAAATTTGCATAAATAGGAACTCAGCAGAGAGCTGAATTACAAGTCGAATGAGAGCTGCAGATTCTGTTTAACAGAGATATTTTTTTTTCTGTAGTTGAATATTTTCATTTGTATTCAAAATGCTATTTCTACAAAATTGCTGAAATGGAGCCTCACTGTATGTGTTCAAACTTAATTTGCAGTAGAATGAAGTTTCAGTGGGGTAGCCCAGAAAGAGTTTGTGATGGGATAATCGGATAACAGTCTGTAGTTGTCCTTCAGGCTTAGGTTACAACAAGTCCATTTGCCTGTGTCTTCTTGACTTCCTGAACTCAGCCTTTTGATCACTGGAGACTTACTTAAATTAGCTCCATGTTTTGTTTTTGAGGAATTTAACTGGTTTTGGATTACTGCCTACCAGTGACACATTCTCTGGTGGTGAAAGGTCCTGAAGAATGTGAAAAAGGGCATGTCCCTGTCAAAATGAACCAGGCTAATTCTCTCCATAAATGTCAGCGTTTACAGGTAGAAACACAAAATGCAGTCGTGCTTGATCCTTACTCTTTCGGCTATCACATAAACAGATGGGAGACAAAAGTCATTTTTCACAACAGAGAACTAGAAGCAGTTTTGGAGAAGTAGCATGTTACCTGTTAGCATACTGGAGGGTGACTGCAGCCACTTCATACATTCTAATCTCTTAGCATTGTTGAGTGAACTTATGCCTCTGATTGAGACCAGTTTCAGTTATTAGTGTGGGATAGTTTGATTCAGTGTTCAATGTTGTCATTATTTTTCCTCCATCTTTTTTGAGGAAATGTCTTTCTTTGGGTCTCATGAATGTAGTAGTATGTAGAAACGTACCCGTGGCAAGAGTGACAAGAGTTACAGGGGTGTATTCCTCTTTCTCTAAAATTTTGAGGACGTTAAGGAAAATCAAATGCAGATGGAATTGGTTGTTTCCTGGCCAGTAGTCACAGTCCTTAACTCATAACATAATTTTCTTTTGCCGTGAACGTTCTAGGGTAACATTTATCACAATGCTTCTATTTTCCATTGACTTTTGAGTTTGTTTCACACCAGCAGTGCTTTTGCACAAGTATTTGTAAAGTATGTACACATATATGTTACCTCTAACCTCAGTAATGGGATTTTTTACACAAGGCTGCTCTGTCTGAAAGTATGCATTCATTTGTTTTCAATCTACACTGGACAATACTCCAGATACTTTCCATATCAGATCCCAGGAATATTCCAGGTAGAGATTTGCTAGGCTGACTTTAAAACAAACAAAATCCTTATGCAGCACAGAATTGATAAGAAAGTGGAGTTAACAGCTCGGTCTGCTCAGTGTTCTAGAACAGTAATATCCTTCTCACAAGGAAAAATCCTATTTCTTTGTGAACTGTTTTCATTGTATGTTCCTTCTCTATAGTATTAGGCTACGTTAAGCCAACTTGCCCTCCTTATGGCCATTGTGCAGCATCAATATTTTAAGCCAAGTTGAAAGCAGTTAAACTTGCATATTTTGTTCCTTGAGGTGTTAATGTCTTTCTGATAAACGAGTGGATTAATTCGTATGTAATTCAGACCAGGCAATCTGATGTGATTCTTTCCTGTGTTGCTATGTTATTGTTGTAACATAATCTTCAGTAGGTAGTACATGACCATTCTAGTTCTAAAAAATACTTTGTTGCAGGTTGAAACTTAAACTCAAGTAAAATTGCATATGGTTAGTGTAGTTGTCTTATGGTTAAAAGCGCTTCATGTTCCACTGAATTACAGAAAATGGAAGTGGAGACGATGGCTTCATCATCAACCTTATGAATTACTGTTGTTAAAAAGAAAAATCACTTGTACTTTATAATTCATTTGGAAGATGAAGAAAAGGTTGCTACAATCTACAGATCAGTGGAGACCTGCCTGCCCAGGTTGCATGAAAGGTCAATGGCCTTCTGGCTTTTATCAGGAATAGTGTGGCCAGTAGGACTAGCGATTTAATTCTTCCTCTGTACTCGGCTCTTGTGAGACCTCACCTCAAGTACAGGGGGCAGTTTTCGGCCCCTCACTTCATAAAAGAGATTGAGGGCCTGGAGTTGGCCCAGAGGAGAGCAACAAGGCTGGTGAAGGAACTAGAGGGAAAGTCTTATGAGGAGAGGCCAAGTGATTTGGGGTTGTTTAGCCTGAAGAAGAGGAGACTTGGGTGGACCTTATCCTTCTCTATAACTACCTGAAGTGAAGTTGTAGACAGGTGGGGGCCCTGTCGTAGGCCACTAGTGATAGTACACAAGGGTAGGGCCTGAAGCTGCACCAGGGGAGGTTTAGGTTGGATATTAGGAAGCCCTTCCTCATGGAAAAGGTGATTAGATGTTTTTTGCTTCCAACAGTTATTTCATGCACTGTATTTTTTTAATATTATTTATATTTTCACAGTTCTTGCTTATAAATCATTACAAATTTTGTTAAAAGCTGGGTTAAAATTTGGATTTGTATGTTGTTTTACCACTTATACTTCATCGGATCAGAGATCAGCTTTATCTTTCAATGTTTGTTACGGTATTTACTGTCAGATTTATTATGACCTTAATTTCACCTTGGGGAGGGTAGTCATCCTTCCTCCCTTGTTGATAAAACGTTGCTACTAGAGCCATGATCCATACCACTACCTCATTAAAAGATACACAAACTCAGTTTTAACTCACAATTACGTTGTTTGCTCTGCTGCTTTGCAGTGGTCCAGTAGCTACGTGCTGTGATACATGCTGCAGCTTCCATTTACTGTGTGATAACCATATGAGAATAAATTGTACTTGTACTTGTAGAAGTACGTTTCTTTTCCTAGCATTATGGTGTTTACAACTGCTTCTTGTTTCCAGTGACAATCGAAATTGTGTCAGTGTACAAAATATGCATAAATTGAGACTCCTTTGGCTCTAAAGGTGTTGTTCCCAAGTCACTTTGTTTGAGATCAAATCCGTACACATTCGTTATGCTTCCATAGTGAAGATAGCTGAGATTTATTTGGTTGCCTGGTGACTCTCACAGTAGAACATCTATACATGCCAAGTCAAAAGCAGGTCTTATTAATTTGTTGGGTTTTTTTTATTGCTTTATATTTCCACCATATGTTCTAGAACTCCTTTCAGAGATTTATCTGCAGCATTGAAGATGCCACAGTAAATTCTTTGGTC
Source organism: Upupa epops (assembly GCA_013397515.1). Taxonomy (NCBI): domain Eukaryota; kingdom Metazoa; phylum Chordata; class Aves; order Bucerotiformes; family Upupidae; genus Upupa; species Upupa epops. The sequence goes on from VZRI01006872.1 coordinate 578,816, forward strand.
AGAGTTTCCCCTCCATTTGTAAGCTGTTGGGGATGGATAATAGGTTTCAGAGTATGCTGGTTCCTACTAGAAAGAACTGATTTGCCGCTCTCACATGCTGTGTAGAGTGCTTTGTATCAAGATGTAATGAAAGCTTATGTATGGCAAACACGTGCTGTTCATGTTGGTTACAGTTTTATTTGGCAAAGTCTCATAAAATTGTGGATGGTTTTTGTTTAAAGTATGCGGTTGGTTTCAAGATATCACAAAAGTTCCTTTTTTAAGTTTTATTTATTGTTTGGTTCAGAGATTAGGTTTCTTCAGACAATTCTTCAACCTTGCAAGAGCAATGTGGGAGAGGAGAAGACTTGCTTTTTTGTTAGGTTGGGTTATTTTAGTTTTATTTAGTGAGGTTTTGGTGAGTCAGTCTTGCCTGTACTCATGAAACAAGTTGTAAAAATGAATGTGCCTTATCAGGTTACTGAACCAGATTCATGCTGCAGAAAAGGTTACCAGGTTAATTTATGCAGTGGTGCACGCAGTACAGTGATGTACTGATTTAAAACACAACGAATCAACAGAAAACCCAAACAAGAAAGATTGAATGGAAATGCCATAAATTAAACATGCTTCCTAACCATCACAGTTTGGTGTGGTTGAACTTGATATTTGTAGGGACGTTTAAGTCTATACCATCCAGGAAAATAATGTGTGTTGTCAGAAGTACAACTTGTATGTATTTGGAGATACGGAATAGTAATTTTTAAGTACCTGAACGTTGTATAGGTACCTGAATGTTATATTGTCTGCATTTGTAAGATCAGTGGTTTAGGATTTTATTAGTCCCATAGAGAAGCTTGTACTGTTTATACCTTCCATACTAAATGTGAGGTCCTGCTAAGAGGACTTTCACTGAGGACGTGTCAACATATTTGAGCATTATGACTAATGTAGGCTCAAAGCAGCTCATAGGTCAGTGTTACTGGTGGATGACAATAATAATGATAACAAGAAATATCATTTTTTGTTGAGATGCTGGTACACATGAGACTTACAATTGTGGTGAAAATGGAAACACAGAAATACAAGGTTCTTAATCAGTGCAATTATTTACTCTTGACAAGCCCAGATCAAAATACTAGGCTACATTGACCTGAGAATGCTGTTTTTTCATGTTTGTACATTGCCATAAAGTCTGTAAAACAGTGTAATTTAGGTTCCCTTTAGCAAACAGAATTCTTGATTGGTTATGATACAGTGACTATGCAGATTATTATTAATCTGATGAATAATTTAGGATGTTATGGTGGTCATGCTGGGATGGATGATCAAGTAAATTACAAATACTGTAGTCCTGCCAGAAATTGCTGTGCAGCTTAGCAAATTCATAAATCAAAGAATGTGGTGGCAATCTCTCTGAAATTATGATTCTTGGTGGGTAAAAGGTTATCTGAAGCCTTGAACCAAAACTGGTTCTTGGGATAAGACACAAGCTATGCCTTGCATATTTAGATTCATCACTCATTAGCTTCAGAGAAAAAATAAAATGAAATTGTTCAGGTATAAAGGGCTCTGCCACTTCAAGTGTAAGCTTGAGGCAGACATGTTAAGTCATCTTTCCTGAATCCAGTGAATACAGTCTATTGATACCAAATATCTCCTTAGTTTTGCTGTTCAGAAGCCTGAGGAAGATAATTCAGACTGTTAACATCAAAGGGAAATTATAGTAAAGGCAGGTGTCCTAACTGTATGTAGAAGAAATGGAGGTTTTCATAGCACAGTCAGTTTTCAGTATCTGCTGCATATGCTCCTTCTATTCCCATAGTGTTAGACAGTGTGATGTTTGATAGGTCTCAGGCCTGTACACGCCATGGGCTGTGAAAGATGGAGCCTCAAGCAGAGCTTGGAGCTCCTTTGTGAAAGCTACTAAATGAGTTGAATCTGTTGTCTGCCCCTTTATTTTCTTCTGATTGGGGAGTTTCCTCTGGTCAAGAGAGCTGTTATGTACAACTTTCTACTAACTGATCTCTTATGTGTTTTTTGTTCTTTTTCTTCACACTTTCGATCTTTCTCTATGCCTCTGACTCCTCCAAGACTTTTTAGTAGACTAGATGAACTGAAGGAAATAATGTGTTTTTAAAAATATTTACATTTTGTTAGATGATGATATAGGACATAGTCCTGTAGGCAAAATAGAGTCAAGCAAATAAAATGCTGACTGGAAATCATTGTGCATTGGCTGTTCTGATGCTTCCCCCCCCCCCAATACTGTATCTTGAAATGTGTTTTCCTGAAGACCTTAGAAATGTGATCCTGAGCTAAATTTTGAGATCAGTTTGAGTTGTGCCAATACCATTTTTATGTACAAATTGGGAACCTTTGAAAAGTATTTCATATTGATGTTTTATTATTCTTAATTTGGATCATCGTTCCTTGAGAAACAAATGTATCAGCTGTGAAAGAAATGAATGCTTTTCTTTTTACTGTCATAATGTTAAAACCTTTAAACCTTTGTTAAAAACCGTGCTGCTGACAAAGACAGATTTGCATCTTTGTGTCTGTGATCTGTTTTGATGAGAAATGTCTGGCTTCACTTGCATCCTGTATGTAAATTGATTTCAGCTGATTGCTTTGAATTTGAAAGAAATTTAATTTGAAAACTGCCCTGTTCCACTCCCTGCGGTAGCAGATCCTTTTCTACGTCATCTGTTAAGCAGTGCATAGTCAGCATATGGCTCTTCTTCTCCTATTTAAACTGTTTTCTCCAGAGGAGAAACTCCCTTTAGACCAGACAGACATCTGCTGACTCTCGCCTACTAGCAAAGCCACTGAAAAGATATCTTTCCTGTGATTAAAAGAAATATGTCTGGAGGCACTCAGGTTTTGTTCAATTAATCAAAGATTAAACACATGTGGACTCTCTGAACCTAGGCTTCTTTCTGCTTTCTTACTGTCACAAATTATTGGAGGGGAGCTTGTGCAGTAGAGCAGGCTTGACTGGCATTTCATTTTTTACCTAGTGTTTTTGTGTGCTATCATTCAGTTTCAAAAGTTTGTAGTAACTTGCAATGAAGCCCTAAAAATGAGTTGCTTTAGTATTTTGCAACTTAAAAATATTCCAATTTAAAAGAGGCATAAGTGGCAAATAACTTTTTTTAACCTTTGTGTTCTTTTGTTAAAAAGTAAATTCTTAGGGTTGTGTTACTGTGCTACTTTACACTTGGTTACCGTTTTGGTTTCTGTAACCATTTCCAGATGCAAAGGCATTCTTGGTTGATTTTGTTCCTCTAGTCTTATTAGTAAACGCTTTACCGGCAGATACCTTTAGTGTTAAAGGTCTGGTGTTCGTCTCAATTCCTTATCCTTACTCAAAAATGGTACTTCAGAGAGGTTATTGGGAAAAACCTTGCAGGTTTTGACTAATGTATAAATTAATAAGTTATTTCACCCTAATGTTTATAGAATGCCATGAAAGTAACATGGCAATAATTAAGCAGATTCTTTGAATACCATCTTGCTCTTAAATTTTTCATCAGACGTTAGCAAGTCTCTTTGGTAGACATCTTTATCTGAAGATAATTTGTTTGGCTCCAGTTTTATTAGTGGAATTAGTCCTTTGGTGAAGTCTGTGGTAAGGTTTTTAAACAGGAAAGACTCCACCGATAAAGTGACCTTACTAAGATGCTTTCTTCTGGACTGCTTTTTTCTGATAGCTGTTGTTTTAGTTTAACTGATGGCATTTTTTTCAAAACACATGAAAGCTTACCTAGGTACCATTTTCTATAGAAGCATAAATTAAAATACAGTAGAAAGGTCTGTCCTTTCATAAATAGACCTTAAGCAGCATTTTTTCAGGGCACTTGGTATGATAGCAATGTTTCTTTATAAAACAATATGTACTTGATTTATATTAATAGTTATTGAAAAAAAGGACAATACAGTATTCAAAACTTTCATCATGGTATTAAGTATAAAATAAGGAAGGTTCCTTAATTTTGTAGCTTTTTCATTATCAATGGGTTAAACCAGTCCTTTGACGTTAATGAAGCATGTAATGGTAGGCATTGCAAATTACTTCATCTTAAAATGCTAACTGAAATGATTAGGCTTGTAAAGTTTTAAATTTTCAAGTAGGTTTTTAATAATGAGATTTTGTATTAGTCACAGTATTTTCCAAAAATGAAAAAGAAATAGTCATAAAGGTCAGCTAATGTTAGCAAATACTGTCTCTGTATACAGAAGAGAGAAAATCAATGTACATACTTCAGTCTTGGTATCTTAGCATTGTGTCATGCAAGAGTATCCTGAAAAGCACACACTCCTCTGTTTGTGGGCAGGTATTTCAAATCAAAGTTTGAAATCTATTTTATAAATGTCCCAATGTGCTCATACTTGGGAAGGAAGGTTGTCTTCCTATTGCAGTTCTCTAGATGGAAGAACTGAGGCAGGAAGAAATTAAATCTTGATCTCATAGGGTCACAAAGACGTCTGTCAGCTATAGAGATATCGGGAGCTCACTTACTGTTACATTTCTTCTTTGCAAGACTGCTCTTCATCACTCTGCTTTAAGGACTACTTGAAATATTTTAGTAGCTATTTTTAGCACTAATTGCAAATGACTTTGGAAGTCCTTTGAAATGTTCCCAAAATTATCCCTTTAAGGTGGTGCTGGGATATAAAGTTGAGTTCTCTAAGTTGTAATTTTTGATTTTCCTTCTATGGATTTCTTTCTTCAGAGCCTGCATTGCTGATTCCCTATAGTTGTGGGCCACCTTTTTTTTTTTTTTTCCCCTCCTCCCTGCCAGCTGCTCATGGATCAGATGAATATACCATGATGATTGTATATTTAACCCTCTGTTATCCAGAGAGAGAAGGCTAAAAAAAGGGAAATCCTATTAATATATAAGAGCTGTCAAATGCACTGAGAGCCAGGTGCAGGGATACCTGTTCTTCTGAATTCAGTAAGTTCCTGATAGACTCGGTAGTGCTTCTGCAGAAACATGAGTGTCACTGATTTTAATTTCACCCATGCTTATGGAAAAACTACAAAGTTCAAATCAGCTTTTTTTCTTTTCCAGTGGATATTAAGAACTGGACTTTGTCCTCAGGCCGGGAACACCCATGACGTCTTTCTCGTATAGTGATGTGACCTTCCTTTGGAGAGATTGTAGGCCTTATGTAGGAATGCTGCTGCCGCCACCTTCTCTGCATGTAGAGGTTCTAAGGGCACTAGTGCACTCCAGGTCTACCTTAATTAGTTAGAAGATGTAGTGAAGCTACAACTTAAAAGCCTATTACGAAAGGTGTGTGGGCTAGACAGCCTGCACTGGTTGTCAAGTTTCAGTATCAGGAAGTAATCTGTCTTCTGGTTTAGCCTAGTTGAAACAGCCAGAAATTAGCTGTTCCTCATATGGGCGACTTGGGAAGGAGACAGAATGCTGGAATAGTTACAAATCCTTTGCCTGTCAGCCATAACCTATGCCTCTTTGTTCCTCCCACCTCTTACGTCTCATCACTCCCATTTCTTTATTTCCTGCTCTCCTTGTGGGCTAAGCAAATTGTTCAGCATAGTACATGGTGTGCAGTCTCGCTCTAGGCCATTCTGGAAGCCAAGTACAACTGTCTTGTGGAGCTGGATCCAGCCTTCAGGCTGTCAAGTAGTTTTCCCTGTTCTGAAGGGAGAATCACAGCTCATGCATGTTTCTGCTCCATGTCATGGAATAGATGCAGACCCTCAAAGTTAAGAGGGTACCAAATGGAAGTAGTAGTTTGGAGTCTCATTCGTTGGTTTTGCTACCCTTCAGTATGCTATCATCATTTAAATATTTTGTTACTAGAAAGAAGAAAATAAGTTTAATCTTTTTCTGACTTCAATTATGGCAAAAAAGAAGCCTGGTTTAAGCCAGTCTTTTTAGGGGATTAGGTGAGTGTGAGCAGAGCTTGTCCACAGCTGAGCAATGTAAACTATTGGTGCAATATCGAATTATTTTTCTTCAAAGTATTTGACTGATAGAAGGAGTTGAGCAACAACCATTTGTTTTAAACACACATGCATAACTGCTAAGGTAATTGTTATGTACAATTGTTATGTACAATTGTTATGGATCATTGCGAACCCAGTACAGAGCTCAAAGTGGATACATTCAATAATCATTAGTCAAAACTTGAAGAATTTACACATATGACATAGATTGACAGATAAACAAGTAGTAGTAAAGGGAAGTCTGTATTTAAATTGAATGGGTTGTCAAACATTCCAGGTCAGGTTGGACATGGCTCTAAGCAACCTGATATAGTTCAAGATGTCCCTGCTTACTGCTGGGATTGCACTAGAAGGCCTTTATTGGTCCCTTTCAATGCAAAGCATTGTATAACTCTGTATACACTTGCATTCAAATGCCATGTTGCACATATAAAGATGAAAGGTGTGCCTTCAGAAGTTCAGCATTATGGCATCATAGTCCTTAAAGGGCCTGGAATTATATTCAAAAATCTTAGCAAAATTTTTTCATGGTACGGTGAGAAATATGAGTAAACACTGCAGATTTGAAAAGCTTGACGTACATGATACTTTATTAAAACAAATGTTGAGTGAATTGGAGGTCTCAAGTAAATTTATAATAGTTTCACTTAGTACTATATTTATATGAAAGTAGAGGCAGGGATTCAGTCTCTGGGAAGCTATGTGTGTGTGTGTGTGTGTGTGTGTACTGTCCTGATCACAGTTACAACATTAAAGTTTGAAGATTGTTGTACCTATGAGGTAAATCACTAGATAAAATACTGCTAATTCTGCAGCATTTTGTTTTTCATACTGTCCTGGGAACTTCAATCAGCACTGGAGTTTACTTCATTGAAATTTACTCTTCAATTAAGAAAGCATTTGGGAAATGCAGAATCCTCAGGTCATGTTTTATTAAAAAAACGATATGTGCCTTCTCAGATGTGGAGATTTGTCTTTCCGTTTTTTTGTTTGACTGTTTTGTTTTGGGATATTGGTTTTCTTTTTACATTTACTTGAAATATTTCTGTGTTGAAATTAGCTGCTGATGTGATGGAACAGGCCTGAAGAAGAACATTGAGGTTGGTGAAGGGTCTGTAGAACAAGCCTTATGAAGACCAGCTGAGAGAGCTGGGGCTATTTAGTATGAAGAAAAAGAGGCTGAGGGCAGATCTTATTGCTGTCTACAAGTACTTCAAAAGAGGTTGTAGAGAGGTGAGTGTGCGGTGTCTTTTCTCACAAGTAACCAGTGATAGGACAAGAGGAAATGGCCTCAGGTTGTGCCAGGGAAAGTTCAGGTTAGATACTAGGAAAAACTTTTTATTGAAGAGGTCATCAGGCCTTGGGAAATCTGCCCAGGGAGGTAATTGAATCATCATCCCTGGACATGTTTGAAAATCATGCAGATACGGATCTGAAGGACATGTTTTAGTGGAAGGCTTGGTTAATGGTGGTATTAGGCGATCTTGGTCTTTTCCAACCTGAAAAATCTACGATTCTCTGCTATGCAAGACTGGATGAGGCTTTGTGCTGTGTCCTTATACTTAAAAAGGAAAATACAAAGTTTGACTTGAATCTGTGTTCTACATCTGAAGATGTTAACTATTTACCAGACTTTGGTTACTGTCTCTGCTTATAATTTATCTTGATGCATGTTGTAAACCTGTAGACCACCAAAAAAAAACAGGAAACAGCTGAAAGTAGCTGGTTATGCAGTAATTTTGTTTGGGAGATTTAGTTTAAAAGTGTCTTTATGTGCACACAGTACACAGGAAAGAAATCTTTTATTCCTCAGCCAAATCTGCCTGTGGGCACTCAACCATCTAACACCTGCCAGCTGGAGTTCTGCAAGAAAATGAAGCGCTCTGTCCAGAAGCAGAAGGTGTCAGGACCTCAGGGGCCTCATGCCTCAGTGTTGATTTCCAGGGGCTCATAATGCATCTCTTTTTCTGATAATGCTGTCTTGTTTTACCTGCACTTCTAGTCATTAATGAGCAGTCCTTTGTCTTCTCTTCTGGTTCTTAGGTTTCTCATACTCTTTAGAGCTTAGAAATGTGATTTTGGCAGCCCTGTAATGACTGGGGGCTTAACTGTGGACATGGCGTCTTTGGCAAGTGCCACCATGGAAGGGTTTGGAGAGGAGAAGTGTCTCATAAAGGTTGGTTTGGAAGGTAGCATCTGTGGCCCTGGCTGGGAAACAATATCATTACTGACAACAAACCAAGAAGGCTGCTATTAACGGATCTATTGAAGCTAGGTAAAGTTTTTCTATTATTTGCAAAGATTGACATATTGTTTGATCAATATTTGTCAATAAATATATTAGGCTAGGTAGGGAAGTTGTACTGAGATTTTCAGATCAACATCATAATATTAATATCATACAATTAAAGGAACTTATAGAACTTAAGAAAAGTGTAAGTAAAAGATTTTCAATTACATTTGCAGTTTCATTCCAAGTAAAGTCTTTCTAGAAATTGATAGAAGCAAGAGCTAAGAATTGAAGAATAATGTGTGTTTGTGTGATTCATTTGTATAGTGCTATACTTATTTGTATTTAAGGAGTTCAGCTAAGTGTTGCACACTGGAGTTGATAACAACCGTAGCAGATAAAACATTTTGCATAGAGAAGTAGTTCCTGTTTTAAATGAGTTGCATTGAAACCCAGATAACTGGAAAAGTTCAACAAAGCCTTTGGTAGATATCCTTGTTGCAGGTAACATCAAGATTTGCCTTTTGAGTGACTCCTGTCATTTAACACTTCCCATTAGATCAGAAGTTGTAGTACCAATAACTATGAAGCAGCAACACAAAATTGAGCCTGAGGTAAGCTTTTACAGAGGCTGGTTATTTACCTCGTTTTTGTCAATAAATTTGTATTTGACATATCTCCAGTACTGTACAATTTGCTTCTCCAGACCAGTGCTACTGAAGCCCTAGTCTGCATTTTTCTGGATGGAAAATTGCTGTTGTTACTGCCCTGGGAGGATAACGTCATCACTTTTTTCTGTACATGGAGACCTCACAGAGGTGAGGAGTTGGCTGCGTGTGACACTGACCTTTTTTCTGTCAAGTAAGGTCAGACACTCTTCTCACTACAGTTAAGCCAAATTAAGATAATTTTCTCCCAGGTTTTTGCATCTGTCCTCCCCTACTGGTATTACATCCTCTTTCAGATGCAGCGTAACTACACATGTAGAGACTGTCAAGACAATCTCTACTCTTGACTTGTAGTCACTGTCAAGTCTAATGTTCTTAAACAGATCTTTGTGAGATGGGATGGCTTCAGGTAAAAAAGTGTAAGTAAAGCAAAGGTGGTAAACTCATCTTACTGTCAGCATAGCAGGCAGAACTGTGGTATATTGCTGGTAAAGGTAGGAAACAGTCATATTCCTACAGATTCTGACAGCTTGTTTTGACTTTTGTCCTCCTATACAGTATTTATGCCTGTAATTGGTTTGACTTGTTTGACTTTTACCTAATGTTCAACTGAACTTTTAAAATTGCACCTATTGATGTTCCTTATTTTTGCCTGATATATTTGCCTTAAGGAATGACATCTGGTGGTAACTGCTGTTTCTTGTCTAGATTGAATACACCTTGCATTCAGTTACTGGAAACAAAGTTTACTGCTTCAATCTGATTAGAAATGTTGACTTCATGTAAAGCTTACTTTTCCAACATGCCTAAAGTAAAAATAATATGATTATTTTTAAGGTTGTGCTCTAGAAAAAAGAGCCAGTTCAAACTAGCTATTAGAAGAAACTCATTTAATATAGTAGCTAACAGAATAGATTTGTAATAATGTGTAGTGTAATATAATCACATCCTACTGCCAGATCTTAGGTAGAATATTAGACTGTTCTGTAGGGAATAAACTCTTGCATATGAAACTTGTGAAATAACAAAATTTTTAATGATGATCTTGATTTTTATGCTCTTGAAGGAAATATATATGTGTAAAAGAACTTAATCACTAATTTACCTTTGTAGAATTTTAACATTTTTGTCCATTTATAATAATACAAGATGGATTGCTGAGTGCATTAATTATATCATTAATTATAACCATTGGGCTGTTATGGTTAGACTTAGCTGGAGTTGCAGAAGCTGCCATGCTGTAGTTGAAGCAAGCCTGTATCTTTGCTCAGGTATGAACTGCTGGAGCATTCTGCCAGTGGCTGAGAAGTTAGCTGGGTAGTGGGTCAAAGTATTGATAGCTGTGCGTTTAGCTTCTGTGTGATCCTTTTTGCATGCATGTCAGTGTGCTTATAACATGCATATGATAGTTAAGTTACATAACTCTGCGTAGGCCTGGAGGTATGTTATTCATTCCTATTCTGTCTGCAGTTCAGATAGAAACCTGCTTTGTATTTCAGTAAACTTAAAAGTTACACGTAGATCAGCATGAGAAAAACCTTGACATGCTTCAGAGGAGAGTAAAATATTTTTCTTTTAATACTTCAATGGAGTGTAAGCTTATTTTGTAAGGTAAATTGTCAATAAATTGTACATCTCCAGCGTGTTCAACTTTATGGGTTAAAATTCTGAGTTCACTTGGTTTAATCTAGTGACAATTTAATGTTTTCTAGCCTGCAATAATTCATTTGCCACTATTAAATGATGATGATGTGTATGTGTGTGGGGGGTGATAGAAGTTAATGTATTCATTTTAACCTTTCTAGCACAGCAACTTAATACCCAGTAAGTATAGAAGTGGAAGGAGTTAAATTCTGTAAGTAAAGATGTGGTGGCATGTTATTGCTTAAAAAATAGACAATTTCTGAATACTGAACATTTTCTAAATACTGTGATCCTTCCTTTCAAAGTGCATCTTTCAAGGCTCCAAGTCTTTTTAATTCTTCCAAAACGGAAAGCACCATAAGTGAATATTTGAAACTGGGTCAAAACCACAGTGCATTGTCTCTCAGCTCCGCAATAACTAGCAGTTTAGACCATGATGCAACAACTTCATACAAAATAATTATTTCAATGTTTTTTCTGAGTGTTTCTTCAAACAAACATCTGGACAGCTAAGAGGGCAAAGTATTTGTGGGGATTGAGCAAGGCTAGAGAGCATCCCAAAATCTCTGAAGTTTGAGGGAGGGACATGCAGAATTTGAGATACTTAATCACAATCCTGCTTGATGGATTTCTGCCTTCCTATTTGTGGCAAATGTTGCCAGCCACTGACACCTGGTTGACAGGCAGCACTCAGCTGTATTTCATTCCAGCTCTCATCAAGGGATTTTTGTTGGGTTGGTTTTAATGTTCGCAACACAGTAGATTTTCAGAAATGCTTTTTAAATGTAAAAGAACCTCAGTGAATTTGTAAGAATCAGCATTCAAATTTAGAAAGTTTTGCTGAGTTTCTAGTTATTTGCTTATTAAAAAACCTAAATGCTGATCACATATTGGTATCATAAATGACACATTCTATTAGCATTGCAAAAATTCACTAGAACAGATTTACTTAGCTGTATGGAGTATATGAAGATTTTTATTTACTTGTTTGTTTGTTTGTTCTGGTGGGTTTTAAAGCTACTAACAGTGTTTATGATCTTGCAATACCAGTAATTGGTGTATTATTTAAAATGTAAGCAGGATATCCCACAGTATATAAACCAAAGCTTGTTACGTGCTCATTCACCACTCTGACTTAAAACAATTCTTCTCTCAAATATTTTGTGGGTTTACAAAATTTTTTTCCAGGGGGTGGGGTGTGTGTGTCGGTGTGTACATGTGTCTGTGTGTACACATGCATCTATATGTGTTTCCTTTTCATCTTTTGCCTCAAGTAGTGTTGCTGACATAGCACTCTGTAGACTAAGGCTTCAGGGGGCTAAAGTAAGTGTGAAGTTCAGCCTCTATCTAAACATCAGCACTGGGCTAATCTCCAGTTTACAATGATCCATCACAAATATTTACAAGTAGGCAGGGTGCAGTGCAAAATTAAACAGCATATGGGTACAGTTATCCCTTTTAAAATGACCAACGTGCCTTGTATTGTGTATGTAAGATAAATGGACAGGTGGTAATCTGTCTACTCTGAGTGGAGACAGATGGTGTTTTCCTTGGGCTTCAGTGGTACTTTTCTGTATATCTCTCACCTACCAGCTGATATCTTGCTTCTTAGAATAAATGCTAAGTATATATCAACCTTATATGTATTCCTGTCTGATGTCCAGAGGGAGAAGGGTCAAGGTGCCTATCCATAAGCATAGCCATTTAATGTTTCTCATAGTGTAAGATGTGTTCAGCTTGCTTACTGACCCCATTATGTGCAATACGGCAATATTTATTAGTATGTAGTAGATAAAAATGGTAAGAGTTTAAAATTTATGTATTTAGTTTTATATCTGAAGACTCATGCTGAAGGAACATTTGAGAATCGCCACCCTTTCATTTAATTTAGGATAATCTGAAAGTCACATACAAAGGTAAAATTGTTCTGTAACAAATACTGTATTGCTCATGGTTGATTTTTTGCTCTTAAATATTTACTGCTTCTCTAGACTGTGAGAGAGCTGGATACTGACAGTTGCTTCTGCAGGATGCTGCTTTCTGCTTCTATGCCCTGGCAAGTGGGAGCAACATTTGCCCATCTCTACATGTGGCTATCATCAGTTACTTGAAAAAATTAATCAGCAGTTATGTTATTAGTTATAAGTGATGTTGCTGTTTGGAGCCCCAGACAAGCTGTAGTAATTTTGAGCTACTGCAAGAACAGCAGAGTTTCTGGACACAGCATAGATGGGTCAGGAGTACAGAGAAAGCTCTAGGAATTGTCATCACGGAAGTGGCCTTAAACACTGTACCAGTGAGATCAGCTAACACCAGTCGTGGAGGAAGGAGGGGAATGAGGATCCTCTGAAGGATCAGCTGGGATGGAGTGAGCAGGGTATAGGGACTGCCAAGTCTGAGAGAGGCCAGTGTTTGGACACTATTTTTCATCTGACATAAAAAATTCAATGTCTTTATCTGAATAAGGTGGTCAGTGGTGGTAGATATTTTAGTAGTAAGAATGAATGTAATTAAAATAACAAGCTAGATCTGAAGCTATGTTAGAATGATTCTGTCCAGGAGAAAAGCATGAGCTCAGTGAGTATCCTAGTAAGTCTAAGCAAACTACTTCTCAAGGCTTAAATTTTTAATGAATTTTAGAAATGCAAAAGGAGTAATTCTTCAAAAATTCTGATTAATGGACTTTAAAACTAGAAAATTCAGTGTTAATGAAGAAAGATGTCATAACTGTAAAGTCTTTATTAACAGCTAAATGTATTGGCTTCAAAAGAGTTGAAAAAGGTTTTTTAATGGTCTTAATAGAACTAAATTATTACCTGAAGAATCTGCAATAGAGAAGATAAAACAAAATTGCTTAGAAAAATCAACATTTTCCCCAGCATTTTGTCTACTTAATTGCCATTTGGTAAAGTTAGGGGTTTTTAATTTTAAATTAGAGGTAAAAGAAACGTCAGATAGTAAGTATTTAAATTAGCTTTCATTGTTGTAGGAAGACCATTCTAGATATGGTTTTCTCCTAAGCAACTTAAGTTATAAAATATCAATGGTGTTTTCAAGCTTAGGAATGGATCTCATATTTTTCAAGTTAACCTTTTGAAGACATACCCAAAGAAATAGTTTATACATAAAACCATGGACTGCTTTGGGGTGGAAGAGACCTTTAAAATTCATCTTTTCCAAATCCTCTTCAGTGAGCAGGGACATCTCCAACTTGACCAGATTGCCCTGAGCCCTGTCTGACTTGATCTTGAATGTCTTCAGGGATGGGCATTCACCACTTCCCCAGGCAACCTGGGCTACTGTTTCACCACCCCCACTGTAAAAAAGTCCTTCCTTGTATTTAATCTAAATCTCCCTTCTTTCGGTTTAAAATCATCACCTCTTGTCCTGCCACAACCTTGGTAAAAAGACCCCAACATATTTTGTTGAATAAGCAGAATTGTGGGGTCTTCTTTCTCTTAAAACAAAAGAGGAATTTCTGGCTTTTGCCCAGGCTCAGATTCGAGTGTTCCTGCTAAAACAGAGCATGATTTGGGTTGTTTCATGGTATTACTTTTCAAATGACCAGTTTGTGAAAACAAAATAGATGGCTAAATAGATGTTTTTGTCTTGACTAGTAAAAATAATGATAGATTACATTGTGTTATAATAAAGCTTTTAGAAATAATGTTACACAATCTCTTATTTGCTGTGAAAGGTGCAAAACCATTTTTACTTCTGGTTGTCCTCTGAGCTCTGCATAGGCATATTTAGGCAGCACATAGACACCCAGGGAGGCATAAGAAGAATTTGGAGGAACTTCTGTTCTAATGGATTTTACTTCACTTGGTTCCAGCTTGTTAATCATACATGTCCTTGGAGAACAGCTCTTTTTTTTTTTGTCTGATTACTGCTCACAGATCCACATTTAGCAAGTATTTACTAAGCATGAAAAGCTTTGGACAGATCTATCTATGTATTTTTTCATCCATGATCAGCTACAGTGATGAAAATTCTTCTCCTTTTCCATTTCTAGAAGTTGAATTAGAAACATCTCATTTTCTAGCTAGGCTTTAAGGATAAAAATGATTGATTTTAATGTCCAGTATTTTATAAGCAAATGCACTTAGACGCTAATAAGTTCAGTGTTGCTTGCAAGCTGGGGTTTTGCCTTACAAGAGAGAATATAATGAAAGCGGTGGCTCACAGATTTTATTCTTTATGCTTTGCTGATTTGGAAAATCAGGCTTGGAAAGTATCTAATGAATCACAGCTAACTAGTGTGGGGGGAAAAAAGCTTCCATCAGTGTCTAGTGTTCTTTTAGCATATGGCTTTATGCTCCCTCTGTTTTATAATTTCTCTGATTTTAATAATGACTTGCTTTTGTTTGGCATTTAAAGTAGCAGCCTTCTCAGGGTACCTTAGCCTTGGACCAGTGTAGCTTTATTTTCAATATATAACTTACAGTGCACCTCAGAATTCAAGTGGCTTGAAAAGTTATAATCAAAAGAAAATATTGAGATCTACAGTCTAACACACTGGGCTTTTCTCAACAGATTTTTTGCTATAGAATTTTTTGTCATGCACTGCTGGAAATGGTACTGTAAAAACATGTGAAATCACTTCTATTTTCATGTGGATTCAAATGCTTCAATTGGCCAGCATGCACGAATAAGTATCTCCTCAAAGCACAGTTGGTGAAAATGTACTTTGTTAGTCACAAAGGAACATGACCTGAACTAGAACAACGGTCACATTGGTTCAGGCTTCACAGAAATAGCGGTGTTTGAGAATGAACTATTTTATGCTACAAAAGAGTCAGAAAGGTAGTGGAGAATTCAAAGGTGGCAAAAGCTTGTTTGCTGAAAGGGAGTCAAGTAAAAGCAAAATTTATTTTAAGCCGCTCATGAGTTAAGTGACTATTTACGTAATAATTATTTATGTATATTTACATGAATACATGAAGTTAATTATCACTTATCCTGCTTCAAAACAGTCCAGATGTCTAGGGAGATGTCTGTGAGGATGTGATGGTATATGGGTGAGAACTTTTACTGCTGAACTACTGAATGTATAAAGAAGCTACATTTCCAAATGTTACTGAATTTGGAAGAAATCACCTCCTGTCCCTTTTTACAATTTGAATCTAGAGGATTCTGGCTTATGAATCCAGTGAAGAAACACATGGCTAAGTCTTTGAAGTTTTCACGTGTTCCTTGTTCAGCATTTCCTAGTCTCAGCAAAATTCTTCTACCCTGAAAGTTTTAGCTAATACATAGATTCACAAAAGGATATCCATGTTCTAAGGAAGTAACAGACAGAATGCAGGATTGGAATTATCAAAATCTTTTTATGTGAATCCAGTCCTGACCCATCTCTTCGTCTCCTGTAGTGAAACAGGAACAAAGGCACAAGGTACGAAGTCCAGTCTGGAATAAAAGTTCTTGAAAAGTGACGAGTCCTTTTGTGAGTCAAATATTTAATTTTGAATAAGCAAGATGACCGTATGGTAGTAATTTTCTGTTGAATCATTTAGCCATTCTCTCCTCTGTGGGCATCATGATGAAAGAAGTTGTTACTACAAAGTAAAAAAAAATAAAAAAAAAGAGATATGCTTGTAGTAGACCAAAGCTATGGACTCCTCCAGACATTTTATATGTGGACTCATAATCATCTGTGATACCTGACAAATCATTAAGGCCTTCATGAAGTGTTGTGTCTGGGAAATGAAGCCACAGTCAGTGACAAGCTTTATGTTTCTCCTATCAATAACAAGTTACCTAATGTATTCCATTTTAATTGTTATCTTGCAGTTGATCGTGATCTCACATTGCAGCTACTGACAGGAATCATCAGTTATGTGCCCAGTGTTTTGCAAAATTGCAAATTCACAGTACATCTCTCTTCGATGGCAGCAATGTTTAGCAGCTCATTAGCTTTTGGGCTCTGCCTTCTGGTCAGTGGGTACTGAGAGGCAGCCAGCCTAGTTGATTTGCAGGCATACATTAGTCAAGATGAGCATGGCAGTATAACTAAAAAGAGACACAACAGAATTAAATAGCACTTAAAGTTGACTTCCATTAGCTGGAAGATTAAAATGGTAATTGGATTTGGATTAAAAAAGAAATTGATTGTTTTTTTTCTTGGTAATCTCTCACAAAATTTCCATCACTGTCAAGCTTGATGGTTTGGATTAGAAATATTAAAATTGTTCATTTCATAAATTTATATCTAAGGAAAAGTAAACATACAGTTAGAATTTTGGCTGCTTGCTTTCTTCTAAATGGTGGAGTTCTTGAAGTACAGTGTAATAACAGAAATAGATCCCAGGTGTAATATGCTGGAGATAGCACAAAAGATGTTGTCTGGTTTACAGTTCTATAGATTCAATGACTTATTGTTACTTTGGTGAAGAAGGTGGACTGGAACAGGATTGTGTAGGACTGTATAGGCACTGTGGACATTTCTGGTATTTACCAGCTGAATGAGAAAAGATTTTGATAATTTGGACAACTAGCAGGAATAGGATAGTGTAATAGGAAGTTATAGGTCAGATTGAAGTGTTCTCACTAAAAATATGTGAAAGTTGTGTTGGTTCGGAAGATCCCAGGACTGGAGGTATTTCTTACCAACCATATATTGGTAATGTAGAGGATGAATTCAAAAGGAATTCTTGTAAAGAGAAATGTTTGTGCTTTTTCTTTAGCTTCCTTTATTTTCCTTTATTGCATCTTTTATTCTAGTTTACTGAACATCAAAGGGCTGTGTTGGATCAGACCAAAAGTCCAGCTAGCAGGCATTAAATGTTATTGGGGGAGAAGGCTTAATAAACATCATCTGTGATTGGAACAGTTACCTAGTGCCTTGTCATGAATAGAAGTTTGTAGCTAGGATTTGTCTGTCTTTTGAAGGAGTGCACCTTTTGGCCTTTCATATTGCATGGAGGTAATTCTACTGGGCGAAGAGGAGCCTTGGAAAATTCAGCAATAGGAAGTGCAAAATTCTGTACCTAAAGAAAAATAGCCTTGTATACCAATTATAGTCTGGGGGCTGACGACTTAGGAGGCAGCTCTGCACAAAGAGTTCTGATGTCCTGGTGGACTACAATTTGAACATAACCCAGCAATGCACTCTTTTAGCTAAGAAGGCTACTGGCATCTTGAGCTGTGATACAAAGAATGTTGCTAGCAGGTCAATGGAGGTAATATTTCTCTTTTGCTCAGCCTCAGTGAGAAACTTCTGGATCCAGTAGTGCTGGATCCAGAGCTGGACTTCTCAGTACAGGGAAGTTTTAAACTTACTAGAGTGAGTCTGGCATAGAACCACAAATTTAAATTATCTTCTTATATTATTTTAAACAAAAACTATGCTTATGTACTTCCACATTTTATTTAAGTTAATTATTTTCCCATTTTGGGTATTAATTACGGTTTTTTATGGTCACTGTATGGGGTAGTTCTTCATTAGTGATAGTCTTGAGTGTGAGACCACATTTGTTTCTTCACAATTATTTGAAGAATAGGACTTCTTTAAGGATTCTAAGCCTCATAAAAATTGTGCTTGACTCTGTAAAAAGTTGTATTAATTTGGCAAACTAAGTTGTTACCTTGTTGCAGCAGTACCTGACTTAGAATGAGTAAGCTCAAAATATATTCCTTGTTTTCTACGCTTCTGTAAAACCCAGTGGCCTTCTAGTCCTAAGTCATTACCCTGTGTTATTACTGATGGATGCCTTCCTGACATTTCTTGGACATCACCAGTGAGAAGTCTATAAACTACCCAGGTAGTCAGTTTTAAGTGTTTCAAATATTTCCATGGTCCTTGACTAGCTGTGTCATTATTATTGTTGTAATAGCAAGAATTTATTCTTTGTCTGGTATTTTTTGGAGATGGAGAATCTGAGTGTCTTTCACAAGAATCGATTAAAGACAAAATTACTTGTTGCATCTATGATTTCTTAGGCAAAAGAAGGAAAACTTCCTGTCTTTCCTCTTATGTTGTTTTTCATACCTTCTGTTACCCTCTGATGGACTATTTCTAATGTCTGTTTTTTCCTTCAAGAGTGGTACTAAGAATCAGACATACGATTGTAGCACAAGTCTTAATTGAAAAAAAAGTATGCAAATAGGTTCACATCAGCACTGTGTTATTGGAGTGTGCTTTTATCCCCTGCAGATCCAGACTCTCAAGGTTCCAGACTGCATAAAAAAATCCCCACACTGGGAGGAATAAAAGAGTGGATCTTACAGAGCTATGGTTGTACAGAAAAGGGTCCCTTTTAGCCTGGACTTCAAGACTTTACTAGAGATGTGTATCACTGAGTACCATAAAAGTTTTGATCAATAGGGTTTGAATGATTCCACATTCAGTCCATTCAGTGGCAAAGCTAAGTTTGCTTACATACTGTGATCATCAGAATAGAACAGTTATTGAAGATGAGCCTGATTTTTCCCTCTGCGTTCACTGCAGACTGCCTGGTACGAGTTTGTACCTGTAGGTTCCATTACTGCCACTCTTGCTAGCTAAGGACTAGGTTTGGCATTTTACCAGTAGAATATCTATGTACCTAATGGTAAATGATTGCAAATTAACTTATTTTCCTGGACATGTGATTTATTTATTTTTTAATTCAGTGCTAACATTGGGAAGCAGGGTAAAAGTCTTAGCCTAGTAATGAAAATACAATCCCACAAATGTTACCTGATTTCTTACTATGGCTGGAAAAGCATATGAAGCTCTGATCAAAGGGACCAGAGATAAATATATAGCTCATACAACACCAGAATTTACTATGTTAAAAATATTTTATAGGCTGCTCACTTATTTAGGTAAGATGAATAAGATATCACTTCCCCTTCTAACAACTTCTGTGACTTGGTAATACTACAACACTCCTCCTTTTTGCTGGATATTTGGTGTGTATTTCCAGTAGAGACTGATGAAGCTTCTAAAGTCACGTTTATTTATGGGCAAGTTAAATACTCATTTGTTGTATTCAATTTGTCCATTTTAGGTGTGAAGTTGCATTTTGGCCATTAGGCCTGATTTATTGCTCAGTGGCCTACGTGAAATGAATAAGGGAATATTCAGTAATTTCTAGTGCCCAGGTGTTAAAGTTGTATATTAAGTACCATAGTAATTTGCATTTATGGGCAAGCTGTCAGCAAAGAAATGTCAAATATTTAAGCAGTAATTTTGTGAAGTTCTTTTCAAATAAAGCAGTTTTAAATATGTGAAACTTACTAGTAAGTATGTGTCCAAGTCATTGCTTAACAGGATCAAATTGTTAAATTAGAGCATGAAAACTGGCACAGAAATGTTTTGCTGAGAAATCCCTCTCATACAATGATGGCTTAAATGGATTTAATTTTTAATTACACAGAAAAAGGAATCTTGTTCTTTGCTGGCATTGTTCTGCCTCTGTTAGGGATAAATATGGATAAGATACCTAAGACTTTGTTTTAAGTCTTCATATTTATATGGAAGCAATTTTCAGTGATTTTATTCTACAAGTGTAGTCAGTGATAGCCACAAATCCAACATGCATTTAGAAATAGGTTGTAGCTATTGATGTATCAGGGACATTGTGTGAAGTATAATAAAATCTCAAACTCTTGATTTACAAATGCTACTAAGAAATTGTCTCAATAGCTCTAACAGCACATTAAAAAACTGTGGGGGTTTTTTTGGTGGTTTTTTTTTTCAGTTTCTTAGAAGGGCTAGCTCTAGCTACCCAGTTAAAATTAATTTTTGATTTGATTTTTTTTAAAGGATAATGAAATAGTCTTTGCAATCTACAACATAACAGATAGATAGAGTAACTGAACACTGTTACTAATAAACTAAACTAAGCAATAAAACAGTACCAGTCTAGAGATTTCAGCAATAATTAAGGCAACTATTTACCAACTTATATTTTGCTGCCTTCACTGTGTTAAAATAGTTATCAGTGTTTATAAGCTAGGAATTTCTTCCTGTCTTTTGCCTTCTGTATATTTTAATTAGTATTTTGAACAGATTAGTGAAATGGGAAAACTGATTTTGTGAAAGAAACCAGGTTTTCCTAATTTGAATTTTAAGACAATATGAAGAAATATATGGAGATCTCCCTTAAAAATGTGTGTCTGATCCAGTACAAACCTAATTATAATTATGCAGAAACAGTGATGTGAAATCTTGGCAGAAATAGTTTGTTCCAGACTAGGTGGAGGTTTAAGGTTATCCAATGTGTAATGAAGCCAACAGAGGATAAGGAAAAGGAAACCAATTATTTGTACTAGTTTTATAAATCTCTCTTTATTGCCTAACCTTTTCAAGCAAGAAATGGATTTATCCTCTGTGGAGACAGTAGTATAAATAATGTCCTTCTCTGGCTAGAAATGCTTCTAAAATCCTTTGATCTAAAATAGGGTTACTTAATTCTAAGTACATGCTGTTCTAGTACATATATTCTATCTAGATTTTTTGAAGGAATCCAATTCTAAAAATTTTTGTCGATAAAGAAGTTTTCTTTAGAGTAACTCAGTAGTTACAAAATGATTCAGTTATTGATGCTTCATTTCTAATGATTCCTTTTGATGTTTTGGGAGTTCTTCTGAAAAATATCTCTACTTTTTCTTCTTTAACTGTAAGTCAAAGCAGTGAAACAGGAAGTGTGTTTAGTCTATTAAGTTTGGGCTACAGTGACTCTCTAAAAAAATGTTTTCTGTACTCTTTTTTTAAATTGAGGATAAACAAATCAAACACAAATCAAACAGCTTCACATTCCCTTGGACATGACTGTACTGTATTGGTATATTTTTATTTTAATAAGTTCTTATTTTTAATGGTCATCATAAAGGGAAAATCGGGTTATCGCAGAAGTTATTAGAAGGGAGATATCTGATGTAGTCTAATTGACAAGATATGTGTATGAGGAAATTATAGCTGATGTGTATTCTGCATATCAGAAGACCAAATTCACACCTGTCAGGTTAACAATTTATAGGTTTAAAGCATTTTTATGCAAGATTGTTTTCCTTTACCTTGACAGGAATGTCTGTTCACTGACAGTTTTACAGGATCATGCCCACCCACTCTTAGGAAAAAAAAAGTTATTTCGACAGGAAATTTTGTTTTGAAATAAATGTTATTGCCCTGAAATCACTGGTATTGTGATAACCTGCTGAATTCTGATTAGTTGATGCTGTTTCATACTTTTTCAAAAGTCCTTTCAAATTTGGGTCTTTCAGCAAGAACATTTTTATCTTTGAGTACATTTTGGTAACACAGTAAAGTTCTGTATTTAACATGAGACTCAACTGATTTGTTTAATATGTGCCACTGCAAGGTTATGCTTCAGTGAAATGGAGCTGGTTGATTAACTGTCAGTGACACGCAGTGGTGACTCTCAGGTCTTGTGGCTGTTACGTCAGGATGAAGCTCTTGCGTATGAGTGCTGCTCAGAAGGAATTTCAGGTTTTCCATGCTACTTCTACTGAGATAGTGGCCTCTGGGTCCTGGAGCACTTGCAGAAATGTATACACAATTAGGTTTTTCTAGCAAGAATAAAACATGTTTATGAAATTACAGTTTATTAAGTATTGATTTATATATTAAGCCATTCTAATTATTTTAACAGTAATTGCAGGGGAGAATATTGCCAAAGAAAGAGAAAAATGTAATGTAATAAAGCCAGATACTTATGAAGGTCCCTAATTTTGTTTATCTCTGTCTTCCTTTTTGTTAGATTACACAGGGAAAAAATAATTATTTTCTGATAACAGCCTTGTGCTTTTGTTTATAGTTTTTAATGTAAATTATTTTTCATAGACTGACACAATTTAAAAATATTTTCCCAAAATGTGAAAAATGAAATGATAGTTAAATAGTTTTTGTCTTTATTTCATTAGGTGAATAGAATTCTCCTTTGACCAGTCAATCCTAGGTTTTAGGTCTGGTTGCAAGTCACATCTTCAAAGTCATGAACTGTCTGTATAAAGCAAGAGAATCTGAATAATTGGTGTGTTCTTCTCTCAATGTGGTTTTTGGTTTTTATTTTTTTTTTATTATTTTGTTTATAAAAAGGACAGCTCATAAGAGGAGGAAACATGATCCAGCCCAAAATAAACCCCCGATAATTACATATAAAGCCAGGATAAATCATGAGAAGTTTTACAGATAATGTGGATGACACTGAATAAGTCAGAGATGCGTTCAGGAGGTGCAGAGGCCCAATGTTAATTTCACTTTCTTGCGTGTTTTAGGAATGATGCTTTGCCAAAGGCTTGTTAGAGCCATGGTTTGAGAGATAAATTAGAAATTTATATTGTTGTTTTCCAACAGCATATTAGAGAAACAAAGACCCACATACATATGGGTGTTCTGTCTCTCTGTTTAAGTTCATTTGAAACACACTGAACCCAAACCCTTCTCAACTGTAGCAGCTGCACCCTTGGTGGACTTTTTGCTCTTTGAGGACTTGGACCGAGGAGGAGGGAGTTCATAAGTGTCACATGTTTATGCATATGCACTTGCTGTGCTGTGTTTACTTTTTTAAAGTAGATTTTGAAGCTGACTTAACTGAGTAAGTTTAGTGTCCCAGCTGAATATTTGTACTGTTTTCAAACTGCTTATGTCAGCCTGGCTTATTTCTGTTTATTTACAGACACGTGTTAAAATATACAAGTCAGTGGTAGGGCCATTAAAGTGTGTCAGCATGTGAAGTTGAACTGATTTATTGAAACAGTCCAACTTTGTATGTGTACCAGTCTTAGGTTTCCATAAGGATATTCTTTGGAAAGCTCCTGCTGTGCCACTTGTCTCTCTCCTTCCCCACAAACCTGTGCTGGTGGTACCAGAACTGAGAATGAAGTAATGAATTCAAATGTGTATACCTGTCAAGATTCAGTTAGGCAAATAAAGTAGCCCATTCATTAACCAGCAAATGGATTTAGTTTTTTTCTCAGGATACACATCTGAATTCATTTTGTGCACGTTGGAGAACAGGTTACTTTGTCCAAAGAACCTTGCTTGGAGCAAAATTAAATATTAATTTAACTGTATTGCGAAGGATTCTGTGGTAATGCTGGTATAGTTCCAAGAGCTGCCCCTATGCATAACTGCACTTTCGGAGTTCTTGTGGTTAGATATGAAATTGCCATGTCTTCTGGTTTTTATGTTTTCCTGGAGCTCTGATCACATTTCTGTCTGTGAGAACCTAGAAATAATAGCCTTACACTTTTCAAATTCCCACAGGTCTCTCTGGTCGCTTTCAATTGGACTGTTTTTCTTGTGAGCAGGAATTCTTTGTGCTGGCAGGATGTGAACCAAATCCAGTAGCTACTTCTTTTCTGGTTTTGTAAGGTTTTTTCTTTTTTTATGACTTTATTTCAGTGTTCCTTATACTAAAAAATGTTATGGAAGTCTTGATTTACAGGCAGGGTTAACATTCTTCCTATAACTCTTACTCCTCTGAGTAGTATCAGAATAAAATAATCTGAATTGTTTTGTGACCCAAGCGTATGCGTGCAGTAAGTGTTTTGGTAAGGCTTCTCCCATGACAGCCCAGGTAATAAAGACTAAGTTGCAGGTTTTATGAGTTACGGACATTGATTCAAGAACTAATAACAGTTCTGAAGCTGAGAGGCTGTGTCACTGTACTTTAGAGTTTCATCATGGTAAACAGACTCCCATTTTAAAAAAAAATAAAAATAAAAATAAAACACAAGGAGGGAAAAGAAAAACAACTTGGATTTCTTTGTCCATCAGTGAGCTAAAAACCATGCTTGTGTAAGTAAAGGTTCTGACACCTATCTGAGGTCTGTCTTGTGACAAATAGTTGTGGCATGAGGATAAAGGAATTTAATGCCCATTTGCTTTTTGCTTGCAGAAGTTTCATCAGGCCTTTGTTCAAAGGTTCTATAACCCCAAACAACTTAAAGTGACAGATCAGTGTATTTTCTCTTCAGACATTGCACTTTTTCCACAGAAATTACATCAGCCTGAATTAGGAAGTAAGCAAGGCAAATAGAGAAGATGGGTATTTGGTTTAACGTGGGTGTGCCCTGTGTCATGCCCTGTTCACTGTTTCTGAGTAAGCCTTAATAATACTGGAAAGCCAGCAGCTTGTGTTTTCAGACATGTCACAGTTATTAAAGAAGGTTATGCTGGTCATTTCTTATTGTGGCCCCTTTAACTTCTGCATCAGTAAGTGAAACATTGGGACTGTGGCTGAGAATGAACCATCCAGATGTAATGAGGACCTATAGGCACACTGATCATTTAAGATTTAAATTAAAATCATTGGTAAAAGGATTGTGGCCCAGCTGCAGATTTGTAGCCGGATGGGTTATGCATCCTGGGAACTGCCTCACTGCTGTTTCACATCCAGATCCATGCATTGGAAATGGTCTGCTTGATGTGGAACTGAATCAGACCTGACTGCAGTGCAGCAAGGGAATCCCATAAAACCACAGGGAAAATATCACTTATATCTGTGTAAGCTATATTAATTGGCCAAAATCAGTTCAGTGCAATGCACAGCAGCAGAAGCGCATCTGTCATGTTTCAATATAAAATTTTTGTGGCATATGTGTGAGATCGCACCTCAAATAACAGCAGTGTCTTGTTTATCATCACTCATGCTAGAGTCCTACCTCTAGTGTTTATCTTTGTTCGATATTTTTTAAAAAATTAAATACTTAAGACTGAAGCTGGTGTGTAAATGCTTTGTGGAGATTTGTTCCTGTGTTCCAGAAATGTGATGATATCTGTGTGAATTTATTCTTCTGAATTCCCATTTGCCTGAATATGAGTTCTTGTAGCTTAAATAAATTTTGAAGAGAGAGCTGTTGATTTTGTTTTAGCACAGTAGAATGATTAAGACACATTACTTCAATTAGAATGTGTTGTAAGAACATTAGTTGACCAATGAAATATCTTACCAAGAATAGTCTAACTGTATGGATGGTTCAATTTCATTTCTAAAGGACGGCTTGCTAGGACATTCATAAGGTTTGGAGGAGATGGAGTTTTTTGTCAATCAGTATTCAAGGATTCCTCTAGGGTATGAACCCTGTTAACCAGAAAATGCTACAAATGAATGGGATTTATATTATCAAGAGGTAGGATTACAATGAAGGAGTTTGAATTGAAATACATACCTAATCCCATTTAGTAATTATAACTAATTTATATTGAGAACTTTCTTTGAAACTAGTTTTTGTAGTGAGTCTTTTTATTTCAGTCATTAAAGCTAAAGTATTTACTTTCAGAATTGTGGGCATTTTTTTAACAGTTCCTTAGGAAAAAGCCATCCAAGATTGTTCTTTTGCATTTCTGTGAAATTATTCAAGAATATTCTTGAGAGATATAACAGTGTAACTAATACTTTGTGGATAAAAATGTCATTTTTCTTGCACAGCACATTGAGATTTTAGTTTCTAAATATGAACTGCTTATTCAATAGCTTTCCAGTGAAGGCTGTTTCAGAGTCTTATTAACAAATTGGTTTGTCACCTTCAAGTAACTCTCAAACATTGATGTGTATCTAGTTCTAAATGAGGAAAAAAAGAGACACTGCAATATTTCACCTTTCTTTTCTTTTGTCATGTTGGCACAATACAGCTGTTCTAGTGGAAATGTTTGTCATGACAGCCATGAGTTGTACCTCTCAGATTTAGAGATCGTCTTTTTGGTCCTTCATCTGAGACCATTTGAGGCCTTTAGCCTCCTAAGTTACTATCTCAAATTGGAGACAGTGATGCTACTCAAACTTTACTGAAAGTTTTGCTGAAATCCTGTTAGTCAAGTGATGAGAGTTCTTTGAATTTAACACTTCCCCATCTGCATTAAAAAAAGATATCATTATAACACTTGTTATACACAATTGGACTCTGGAGGCCAAAGAGCACCTCAGAGTGTACTATTCTTGCAATTCCAATTGTGGAGTTCTAAATTTAGGATTGACTTCAGTGGTCAGACACAGGTGTATTTGCATGGATGTATGGCGTTTACCTGTTGCGTTCTAGGTTATGGCCTACTAATTAGAAAAATTAATTTACCTGCATTTATTAATCATGGTTAATACCCATGATTTAACTGTGAGATAAACACTACTGTCTGTAGGGTTAGTTAGAGCTATGAATTATCTCATGGCCATTAGAATGGTGTCTAGTAAATGCTACTTTTCTAGATTCTTCCAAATATGATTCAGTAAACGCCATGTGAATCCAAACCTTCATCTTTGAACTGTCTGTCCTGCCCTCTTAATTTCAACAGTGAGTGATGTAGTTAGCTAAGGCTAGTAGACTAACTTAACTAGTGAAGTGGGGTAAACATCTTTGTATTTGAAGAATTTAGACTGAATTAGCTGGATTTTCTGTGTGTGGAGATCTGATATTGAGGAATGAGATGATGCATGAGTATTATTCCTCCATATTCCTATTTCATGTTGTAATTTGGTTTTGAAAAGAACACTTGCTTTTAAATTGTTCTGTAGCTGTTTAAATACAATATTATTTATTCTTTTTAATTTTCTTCATTCTTATTCTTTCCCTCGAGACTACTGTTACTGGAGTAACAGAGAAATTCATAGAATGGCTTAGGCTGTAAGAGGTCTTAAAGATCACCTAGTTCCAACCCACTAGTTCCCATGGTCAGGGACACCTCTCAGTAGTTCAACCTCACTGATTTCAAAATCTGTGTACTTTGTATGACAGGCCTCAGACTTGCTCTGATTTTCTTTCTTTTTTCTTTGTGTTGCCACTATTCAAAAAAATCAGCATATTAAAAAAAAAAACATAGTGAATGACTCTATCCAGATTTACATCAAATGTAAATAGATCCAAGTGATGATGTCTGCATTTTCTCTAAATCTAATTTGTACTTTCAGTGGCATTAGAAAATTTTACACTTGTGTCATTTTGAGTTTCTCTTTGAACAATGTAAGTACTATTGTAGTTAATGAATCTGCATATACAGTACTTTATAATTTTACTAATGGGTGCCTGAAGTCTGTAATCTTTCTGGAATGGCCAATCTTTTCTTCATGTGAGCGCTTCTTGTGAGTATGCTGAACTTTTTCCAAGCTCATTTCAGTTTCTCCCCTATAGTTCATAGTTAAAGTGAATACGCTTATTTTAACCTCAGCACAGAATATATTCCACCCACATGCTTGATGTTGTTCATACAGTTCTTCAAACATGATGCTTTCTCTGCTTCTGTTCTTCAGTGTGTTTACTCCCCTTGATTCCTCAGCATTTGCAAATATAATCATTACAGTCCTGCTTTCTTACAGGGTTTTGTACGAACTAAATTTGCTGCTCCTTGAGGACGTACATTTTTCTAGTTTCTGTAGCTCATGTTTGTTTATTTCTTTTTTTAATTGCTATACCTTGTTTAAAATATTTGACAGCAGAAATGTAAAATTATTTAAAAGCTTCTGTGTGTGTATATGTCAAGATTTACTAATCCGTGGGTAACGTAACTACACACAGCAAATGCATGTAGTTACTAAAAAGTATAATGAAATACTAACAAATGCTGCATCCACCTTTGCAGATTTCCTTCATCAGCCAATGAAGGCACTGAAGACTCTCTGTGTGTTGTATCTAAAGCAGAATTATCACATGGCTTGTATTGTCATAGTTCTTTATAGGCTGCGGTTATATTTCCTTCGAGTTTCCAGACAGATGATAAAAACCATTGACAGCTAGATACAGAGCACAGATGGCACTTTGCTACGTGTGTGTTTTGGGCTGGTGTTAGTGCTTATTTGGTACTTTTTTACACTTAAAACCTCTGGATTTTTTCATAGTCTTTATGTTTTCGCTCACAGTGATTTCCTTTTTCCTTCATGAAACAATTTCTTATTGTGTAGGAAGAATTCTACCATGCAATTTCTGTTCTTTTTGTTCGTGTTATAGTCATCTGTGTCTTATACAAAGAAAGCCCTAAATGTCACTTGTTCTAGTACTGATTTTGCTTTAAAGAGAAATCAGTACAGCCTAAGATAAAATTTTAAATATTAACTGCCTTGTAATGATAGCATTTGTCATGAGGAACAAAAAGAAATGAGAATTTGTATTTTTTTGGTCATATCGGTTTTTTGTCCTTCCTATTTAAGAGGACTGGACTTGTCGAGAAGATAATGCATTGTCATATGTATTCTGGAACATAAGTACGTAACAACAGAAGACAGAATTCTAGAAATAATTTTGATGAAAATTTGAAATGAATATTCTTTAGTTGTAAAGAGTGAAAGACCCTTTTGAAACTATTGTCTTGCATTTAAATTGAAAGGAATTACATATAGGTTCTAGAACTATATCACCAAGGAATACTGCTTTTATTTTTTCTCTGATTAAGCGCATGCAGCTTTAAAATTTACATCACCTTCTGAGGGTGGTATAGATGTCTTAATTTACGACTTCAGTTTCAGACACTTCTAAAAGACGTTTTATATATATATATATAATGGCAGTATTCATTAACTTTAATTTTCTGAACTCTCAGCAATTATACAGTTCTACTAATCAAAATGAGGCATTCAGTCCCTTGGGATGCTTTGTGGACACTTGCTGAGGTGATTGCAGACATCACATTTTCCTCACATGGCAGCTAAATGGAACTGGTTTGCCTTTGTACACCCACTGCCATGTTCCCCATCTTCTGTCTGTTGGTGGCAGCTTCCAAACTACCAACTTGTCCAGGGCATGTTGGGCCCTGTAATAAATCACCAATGAATAACCAGCTCTGTGCTTCTGTATTTAAAGCAGTGCTGAACATTGATTAATGTGGCTCTTCAGGGGAAGAACAATGCTCAAGGCTCATATGCACATGAAAAGCTCTTCTAGTGCAAGAGATAGCTTTGTACTAAGTGCTCCCCACCCTTCTGTTTAAATGATTCCCTTCCTGGACTGGCCTGGACCTCAGCTAATTGATTACCAGATCATCAAACAAGCTGAATTTGGCTTCAACCCGAGGGCTAATGAGAGCTTTTGGAAAGTCTGGCTTTCAGTTCTGGAGAGACCAGTAGGACCTGTCGCAGCTGTGGTCCTCAACAGCCATGAGGCCACTTACTGCTCAGGACCACCAACTGTATTCATTACATAATCTAAGGACTTTTGACAAGGGGATTATGAGTTTCAATTGTCAGATGACTTGAAAGACTGCAAGTAAATTTAGAACAAGATGCTTGCTATGTGGGTTTGGCGTTTCTTTTTGCTTGTTCTTATTTTAGCCTTGGAAAAGAGCATAAATATAAAAAATGGGGATAAACAAGTTCAGTAGTTCTTTGCTCTTGTGACAAGCTACTATTCCTAACTTGTAGTTGTTTGCATAGTCCTACTTCTTTGTAACAAACCCTTATGACAAGCCTTGGAGAGTAAGGCCTTTCTTGCCCTTGGGAGGCACCTCAGTTCATTAGCCTCAATTAATCTTCTGAGCAGCCCTGCACAATTCAGCCAATTAATGGAGCAAAGCCGACACAAAACAGGAGAGTATTGTTATCCTTTTAAAAACTTCTAATCTTTCCCCATGTTTTTGAAAATTGATTTCACATAGTATTTTAATTTATGCGAAAATAGGTACAAAATGGCAGTCTCTTTCTGAATGTGAAATGATTGCTACAAACTAGTGACTGTTTAGTAAAATCAACTGCCCTCGAACTTTTTAATTGACAACATAGTTGACATACTGAAAACTGCTCCTTAGACTGCTAAAAATTTAGTATATCTTCTTTTTAACTTAGCAGCTAACAGCTTTTGGTAGTCCACTAGGAAATATTTATGATATGGCAGAAGAATAAATAATAAAAACCCCATGTGCTAATTAGAAATAGCTGCAGTGTAGTCTTTTTCAAGATCTGTAAAGGTCATGCTCGTTGTGTCTCGATAAACTTCTAAGGTATTTCATGCTGTATTTTTATGGAATTGGAATTGTGATTATTTTTGCCTTCTCATTGCTTTTATAGACAAAAGTATTAGTGCATGAATTGGTGACTGTAATTGTAGATGTGTACCTGTCATGTGTCATTTTCCTCATTAGTGACTCAGCAATCATATGTTCCTGTTATTGTCTTGAATGCACATAGATATCTTCTTAATCACTACTTCTAAAAGAACTAGCACTATCAAGGTGTTTTCACCAGAACCCAAAAGTGCAGTGGATCCCAAAGCCCTTACCATTCTAGGGATGTGCTTTTACTCTCAATTGTTTTGTTCTTCAGAATTCTTCTAGAAGACATACATACAGCAGCTTCATACTCAGTTTATATTGCCCTCATGTCAGAAATCTTTAGTGAGACCTTGTTTGAATATTCAGTACAAGAAAGAATTCTTTGTAATACTTTTCAGAAATTTCTTGGAGATAAGTATTTCCAGTCACTATAATTTTTAGTAGAACTTGTTGCTCTGAATTCTGATCCGTTAGTCTTCTCTAGTCTTCAATACTCATGTTCTATAGGTGACTTTCTCCCTTTTGAAAATGTTAATGTTTTATAGGACTGACTGAATTTCCACTTGTGGGTAGTGGTTTGGAGGTTTTTTTCAGTTGTGATATCTTGAGTGTGTCTTTAAATCTTCAAGGTAGAGAAGAAAAACTAAGATCAGACATACCAAGCTTTGATTGATGTGGTCATTATAAAAATAATCTTTTCTATTTATCTGTCAAAATGTTAATGTTCTTGATTATGGTTTAATATGAATTTGACATGATGGAATCCTGTAATTATGAAGTTTTGAACTAGCTGGTGGTTCTGTCTGAACTTGTGTCTGCTTTCATAGTGTCCTGTTATGTACTTGTTAGTGCACTGGTGGTGTTTGTTGCAGTAAGTGGTAACATACTAAATAGATTTTGCTTTGGGAGTTTGGTGCTGCAACTCACATCTCCTGGGGTTTGATATTTTGCACTCTGCATCGTTTGGAGTCAACATTTCAAAAGAACATGCATGCTCTTCATGAGAAAATGATCCCCTAATTAAAAAGTTTTTCTTTCTGGTTTCATGGTGGGGTTTTTTGTTTGTTTTGAAGTGTTCCTGGCACTTCCTAAAGAAGTACTTTGACTCTTAACTCACCATCAGCAGTTTCTAAACCAGACCCATTATATTTCTTCATTTAAGAACAAATAAGAGATTGATTTGGAATACGCCAGGCCTCATCCTCTCATCTGAAGTGTTTTTATTCCATCCTCCCACATGTCCTCTTGTACCTAGCTAAGCTAGTTTCCTTGATGAGAACTTCACAGGATATGAGATTGAACGGCCTTTGGTTAAACTCTGCCAACATAAGCCAAAGCGCACATAGCAAGACTGATTATATTGATGTTGACAAATATAGCAGTGTAATAGGAGCAGATTGAAAAAGTTTGTGGTAAAGCCCTAATATCAGCTGTTTATGGGCTTTAGAGCTTTTACTTTAAGCTACTTCTAGTCCAGATGCTCAGCCTGAATGATGTTAACTCATCTCCAGGACCACCCTGTCTTCTGTCTTAGCTTCATCCGAAGGGAATCTAGTTCACACGCTGCAGGACTGCTGTGTGATGCAAATTGAAATACAGTGAGTGAGGTTGTTGGGAATAATTTCAAAAGCAGACATCTCTGAATTGAAAAACAAATGTATGCGCACAGTTCAAGGCATAGCAGGGGTAACGAATACCATAATGTATAGCTGAGGGGTTCTTTTACTGTGGAAGGTGACCTAGACAAGGAAATTCATCCTTAGTTTGCACAACAAAGAAAAACTAAAGAGTTTAAATTTCATCCATTCGTAGACTACTTTTTGTTTGGTTGTTTTCTTTTTTGTTTTTTTGGTTTGTTTTTTTTTTAACGTGTCCTCTTACCTAAGAAATCCCTGATCTAATATCATATAAGTAATGGAATATCTTGCTTAAGAGACGGGTATTATATTAATCTGCTTTAGCTGTGAGCTTATTAATTGGAGAAATTTTAAATATTCTTTTTCTCCCCCCCCACCCC